>CM059188.1:116882261-116979417 GCA_030323885.1 Branchipolynoe longqiensis
GGGAGGGGAGGGAAGGGAGGGGAGAGGAGAGATGGGGAGGGGAGGGGAGGGGAGGGAAGGGAGGGGAGGGGAGAGGAGAGATGGGGAGGGGAGAGGAGGGGAGGGGAGGGGAGGAGGGAGTGGGGAGCGGGCGGAGGTGGAGGGGGTGGAGGGGGTGGAGGGAGAGGGGGGAGGAGTAGGAAGTGTGAGACTAGACTGGTGTGGTGTGAGTGTGTTTGCAGGACGCGTTGAACTTGAAGAGGTCTCCCCGGCTTCTCTGGTGTAGTTGAGTGTTCGATTGGGCGTGAGTGTGCGTGAGTGTGCGTGAGTGTACGGTTATATATGCGAATGAGTGCATGTGTAGGACAGTATGAGTGTGTGTGTGTGCAGGTGCTTGTGAGTGAATGTGAACACGAGTGTCTGAGTGGGTGCGTGGTGGGTGAATGCATAATCTGCGAATGACTGGGAGTGCGTAAGTGTGCGTGAGTGTGCGTGAGTGTTCGTGAGTGCGCGGTCATATATGTGGTCGAGTGCATTGTAGGACAGTATGCGTGCATGTGTGCATGTGCGTGTGAGTGGGTGGTGCATGAATGTATAAGGTTTGAATGACTGGGAGTGTGTGAGTATGCGTGAGTATGCGTGAGTGTGTATGAGCGTGCGTGCGCGAGACAGGTGGCAGGATGACGGCGGAGGAGACAACACCTAAATCAACTCACAGCCTCAGAATGATTGCCTGGGCCTGGGTTGTGGCTTTATTCAGGTCACGACGCTCCTCCCACCGTCCGAGGACTGTGTCGGGGGGGGGGGGGGGGGGGGATGTGGGAAGAGAGGGTGGAGGGGGAGTGGGGGAGAGGGGGAGGTGCAGGGGGGGAGGGGGGGGGGAGGGTGTGGGGAGAGGGCAGGGGATGGGGGGGGGTGGGGGAGGGGAGGGGAGGGTAGGAGGAGGGAAGGGGAGGGGGGGGAGAGGGAGAGGGGAGAGGAGGTGTGGATGGGGGGAAGGGGAGGGGAGGGGGGAAGGGGAGATGAGGGTGGTGTGGAGATGGGGGGAATGGATCGAGTGGGGGGGAGGGAAGGGGGGGGAAGAGGAGGGGAGGGAGTGGGGGGGAAGGTGGGGGGATGGGAGGGGGTAGGGGGGTGGGGGGAAGGGGAGATGAGGGTGGGATGGGGGGGAAGGGGTGGGGAGGGGAAGGGGAGGGGGGAATGGGAGGGGGAGGGGGGAAGGGAGTGGGAAGGCGTGGTGAGGGTGGATATGGAGGGGGGAAGGGGGGGGAGGGGAGGGAGGGGGAGGGAGGGGGAGGGGAGAGGAGGAGGAAAGGGGAAGGGGGAGGGGAGGGGGGAAGTGGAGATGAGGGTGGAGATGGAGGGGAGGGGGGGAGGGGAAGGGAGGGGAAGAGGAGGGGGAGGGGAGGAGGGAGTGGGGGGAGGGGAGGGGGGGGGAGGGGAGGGACGGGGAGGGGAAGGGGAGGGAGAGGGGAGGGGGAGTGGGGGAGGGGAGGGGGCACTCATGACGACAGCGCCACCTTTACACCGACACAAAAAAACAAAAAAATACAACGGTGCATCCTTTTGCAGGACACAATAGTAAACGTTACAACACCCACAGCATTGTATAACTATGTGTCCTAATCGTGGATCAAGTTGTCCAAGCAGTCACTGAGTCAGTCAGTGCTGTACAACTCATCCTATATAGTGGTCTTTAAAGTTGCACAGTCCAATAAAGGCATTACATTTTCAAAAAGCAAAACACTTATCTAGATGTGAAGCTATAAATCTAACTTAGATACAAGCAATGTTGTATATATAGCTACACAACTCAAAGTAACAAGTCGTGTTCTCTGTGGCGGAGTCGTCAGAGTGTTTAACTTTTTTCTAGGTCGGACTCCTAATCTGATGAATGGCGGTTTGATCCTCCATGACAATTTGGATTGCCACCGCTGTGTATAATTTACAGCGTTATCAAAAGCCAGTTGCTCTCATACGATGTCTATGTGGTGTGGGAGGTTAAACATCCTCTGGGTCTGTAAAAGTGTAGTCTTAGGCTTTCTATCGACCAACTGTCTAATGGTGAAAACAAGACTATTCAGACTTATCCATGATAGGCCGTATAAATCTTCAAGAAAAAGACAAAAACAAGGGGAACCATGAGACCATTACTGTCTAGTGGTGAAAATAAGTCATTCAACTTAACCGGTATGGGCAGCATAAATACACCATCATAACAAAATATAAAACTATATGTATTAAGCATTTGTGAAGGGCGTAATAAGCCAATTTAATAGAACCTATTACTGCTGAAGCTAGGATTCCTTACATGCGGTATGCGGCATGTGAATGCGAATGCGGTATGTGGCATGCGGCATGCGAACGATTTGGGTCCTTTTACCCACACCCACACATAGTGTCAGGTTTCTCTACCACTCTTTTCTATGGCAAACGCAGCAGCATTCGCATTCGCATGCCGCACCGATGGCTAAATGGACCGATTCAGTTGCCGCATTTGCATTTGCATTTGCATTTGCATTTGCATTCGGACGCATGGAATCACCCCCATTGACTTAGATGCTTTTCGATTTTTTGCCGCATTCGCATTCGCATTCACATGCCGCATACCACGTGTAAGGAATGTAGCCTTTAGGCCTACAGGGTCAGAGTTTTGGCAAGCATGCCAAAATTAATCTTGGCACGTTTGCACTTCAAATAACTCACGATTTAGTTATTTTAAAGCAAGTTACTCCAAACTAAAGTAAAGTAGATCATATTTTATAACGACCATCCTAATATATTTATCTCAGAAAATGATAGAAACTCAAAACCATCGGACTATGTGACTTTACTAATGAATAAATATGGATTGAACCCTTCATAAGACACCCACCACCGTTTGCTTCAAATGTGTCGGTGACGATGTTGGAATGTGGTGCCGTCCTTAGATGTTGCTAGGACGTAAAACAACAACAAACACACTGGAATGTGGTCCCCCACCCCCTTTATTGCTGCCTACTCTATATATATACTGCTTACCAGTCCCTACCTCACCCTGCTCCACACACCCACCCACCCACCCACCCACCCATACATACATACTCCTCCACACCAATCCGTCCCCAACACTCAACCCCATCACTGCCTCTCCAATGACTTAAAAATTGATACTTGTCGCTTCCTAGCCCGGCGCTCGGCATTATTAGGATAGGACAAGGATTGGTTAGCTCAGTGTCAGGATAATGTGACTCAGTGGGATATCAGGTCATGCTGCTGCCAGTCTGGCCTCCCAGTGGGGTAGCACTATAAACTCGCCATGAGTGTGCACTGTCACAATTCGGTACCCGTCCTTCAGGTATGACCTTAGATGTTGCTAGGATGTAAAACAACAACAAACAAACAAACAGCCTCTCCAAGCAAGTCACGTGCTTCATTCCTTCCCTGCATGCCTCCATACGAAACTCCACCCCCACACCCTCCCCACAGCCACCCACACCCACTCACCCATCTACCTAGAAGCCT
Source organism: Branchipolynoe longqiensis (assembly GCA_030323885.1). Lineage (NCBI taxonomy): Eukaryota > Metazoa > Annelida > Polychaeta > Phyllodocida > Polynoidae > Branchipolynoe > Branchipolynoe longqiensis. The sequence continues at coordinate 116,885,745 of CM059188.1, forward strand.
CGTTTCCGGGTCAGGGGCCGTGGACATCCGGTTTACTAGTGTGGGCGCATAGACTCTGCGTCTATCTAACCACAGAACCACACATGGTATCTGGTCTATTCGTAGATAAAAGATTCACCCCGTCCTTGTACTTAAGTTGCAATAGGGGTGAAAAACAACCCATTAGACAAAAATGGCGATAGGCTGGGTAAATGAAACCAGCACATCAATTCTTAAATTAAGAAACAAAATATATTCTTCATATACATCATCACATTTACCCGATACTTTTGAGTTGAAAAATAACATGTAGTTTAATCGACTTTAAAAGTGAAATCGACAGCATTCTGTGGTCGCCATGTTGACTTTATTCATTCTCTCCCATTTCACCAATTCTGCGCCGATATAACTTATAAGTAGCCATTAGATACCGCAACCAGGAAATCCACTTTCTGTTCCATACTAAAGCTATTTTCGCCGGTATTTAGAGTAGGTTGTCATTCACTCCTAGTCTGCTTAGGGGTGAATCATTTATCTAGTCTATTCACTGCTGCTCCCATCAGTCTTCATTCTCCTATCTTGTCCCACTGCACGCAGTGGCCTAATCGGTAGTGCACGGGCCTCGTGTGTGGAAGGTTGGGAGTTCGGTTCCCAGTCGAATTAAACCAATGACTTAAAAATTGATACTTGTTGCTTCCTAGTCAGTGGCTTGGCATTATTAGGATAGGGCAAGGACTGGTTGGCTCAGTGTCAGGATAATGTGACTGAGTGGGATATCAGGTCATGGTGCTGGAAGCCTGGTCTCCCAGTGGGGATGCACTATAAAGTTGCCATGAATGCGTACTGTCACAAGTCGATACCCATCCTGATATGACCACATATGTTGCTAGGACGTAAAACAACAACAAACAAACACCTCTCTCACTCTCAGCAGTCTCCGTTGTCCTGCGTTCCTGAGGGGATGTATCGGCTGTTCGGCCTGCCGTTTCCTGGTGTCGCAGTTTAAAAAGGTATTCGGTTTAAAATGGGGCTTTCACAATGCACATGCGTCAAAGTCGAATGGCAAGCCTGAAATCTTATCTGAATTTGTGGCTTCTGGAGGAGCTCTCTGGAAATGTAGGGCGAGACAAGCAAGGATTCCTTTGGTAATCATTGTAGTGACTATTTTATGCTTTATAGTATATATTATCTTCTGCACTAACAATTTAACAAGCAATTAACAAGTTATTAAACATGGGTACAATCTCAGGCAGAAATGCATGCACATTGTGAAAAGCCCCATCTTAAATCGGGTACCCTTTTAAACTGCAACACCAGCAACCCCTTCGCTTTGGGATGCAGGATGACACGAGCTGAGGGCTGCCTCTTATTAAGATGACTCATCCTAGCGAGTGAGCATCGCTTAAATGCCACCCAGTGTACTCTCCTTAATGAGTTGTAACAGTCAAGTCTAATTATGTACTGTAAATATTCAGCACAAACCTTTAAAATATTGTCATCAGAATATGTGTCCAACACAGAAATGGACAGGCCACGGTCATGCATCTGATCCACCCTGAAATACAAAATAGCTAAGCAAACAACACAACCATCCCACCTGGTCGCAGTCCTAAAGGGTCCGAGTGTGTTCTGGCACACTATCTAGGGACAGGGCTTGCGTGAAAGGATGCTGTAACAAATCAAAATGAGACAGGATCCTCTCCCCCAAGCCTGCTTGACACCCTAGTAGATGTACATAGTAGGCTAAGGTATCATACTCAAACTGGACAAAACTCTGAAAAAATACAAAAAAAACTAACAGAGGCTACAAACTCCCAAAATTGCAAAAGGCTGGCCTGAGCAGAAACAGGTAAACACTCCTTGCCGAGGGACCAGACCAAGACAGCACCACAGCTGTCCAGCGTTGAAAACAAGCACCCTCACGGGGGCTTATACATTATGGGCAGAGTAAATACCTTGTCAATAAATAAAAATAATTAAAAAAATAAAGAATCTGAACCAGACAGGGGGGGGGGGGGGGTGAGGATGGGGGGGGGGGAGGTGGTGGCCACTTCCCCTGTGGCAGATACATTTTTCACGCTATATCAACAAATGTTGTCTTTTAAATGTAACTGTAAAGATGTAAAATTCATGGTTTTGATTTTAAGTCACATAAAATATATTAGGTTGATCATTATATTATAATCTAACTTTAATTTTTAATAGGTTAACTATGGATATATTTGAAGTCAAAACAGGCCAAATTAATTTTGGCATGCACATCGGAATGATTTCACGTACCTCATACTCATTACTTATTGCATTGCGTGTAGTTTAATTTAAGAATTTACTTCACACTTCTATTTACTATATAGACCATGTAAATTTGTGTGTAAATACCTGAACACCTGTAACATTTACAGTCGGAAGACCAGTGCTATGGCACTGACAAAAGATATATATGAATAACAATGTGACTGAGTGGGATATCGTGTAATGATGCTGGTAGCCTGATTTACCAATGGGGCAGCACTATAAACCCGCCTTGAGTGCGCACTGTTACAAGTCGGTGCCCGTCCTGATATGACCTTAGATGTTGTCATGTGTAAAATTCCAACAAACAAACAAATGTTTTGGTTTCGAAAATTAGATGCCTTCATCAGTGTGTGCAATTTTAATATCGCGGGTAGAACGTGATTAGTTTCAGTGTGTACCACGTGATCTGTTAATAATCCCAGGTGTGGGAGAGCATTGTTATATTACTTGGTTGGTTGTTGGAGTTTTATGTCATGGCAACATCTAAGGTCATATCACTGTTAACACGATGAGTACCAACTTGTGACAGTGCGCACTCATGGGGACTTCATAGTGCTGTCCCACTGGGAAATCAGGCCACCAGCACCATGACCCGATATCCCACTCAGTCTCATTATCTTGACACTGAGCTAACCGGTCGTTGCCCTATCCTATTAATACCAACTGCCAAGCTAGGAAGCAACAAGTATCAATTTTATAAGCCATTGGTTTGATTCGACCAGGAACCAAACTCCCAAACTCTTGAACTCCCGCATGTGAGGCCCGCGCTCTGCCTATTCGGCCACCGCACCCAGTGTTACATTACTTAGCCCCAAAACTGAACAAATGTAGGTATATAACCAGTATAAGACAAAGAGATTCTTTTCCCCACCGCCACGCTGCTGGTTCCAAATTGCTTGCCTGTTAAATTCTGTTATCATTGCCAATTCTCTATTATTAAAGACTCCTCATGCTATCAGCATCACAATTGATCCACATTCGTTCCCCCGCACGCACGACCCCCGCCCCACCCACCCCACTCCAACCCCCATTCACCCCCTCCCCCTTCAGCCCCCACCTGCCATTCCGAAGCCAGTAATAATTGATACTCTCAGCCGTTGCAAACCAGACCCACCCCTTCACCTCTTCTGACCGGTTAATTAAAGTTGCATAGTCCAATGTTTTTGAATTTCTGGCATTAAAAAAAGGATATATATATATGTATATATATAGTAAAACCTCTCTAAATCGACCGACCATGGGACCGACTTTAAATGGTTCATTTAGTGAGTTTTTAAAAATCGTTACAATAGTATTGTATGGGTGATCATTTGGGACCCAAATAAAGCTATCAATATAGGGGAATTGTTGATATTTTGAGGTGGTCGGTTACAGAGGTTTTACTGTATGTATATATATGGTTGATTGTTATAAGCGACCTTACTTTAGTTTGAAGTAATTTCATTATGAATGGATGAATTCAGAGATATTTGGCTCGTACATCGGAACCTATCTGCCAAGGCTGCTTTGAATGTGCCTCTTGCCAATCTGATACAGTGATATTAGACCAGACGGATGGCCGAATGAGTTGAGCGTCTGTCTCCCGTTTTGGGAAATCGGGGGATCCGACGCCATGGGTTCGTGTGTTCGAACCCTGGTTGAGTCAAACCAATGACATAAAAATTGATATGTATCGCTTCATAGCCAGGCGCTCGGCATTATTAGGATAGGGCAAGGACTGGTTGGCTCAGTGTCAGGGTAATGCGACCGAGTTGGATATGTTGGATAGGTCATGGCACTGGTGGCCTGGTCTTCCAGTGGGGCAGCACTATAAAGTCACCACGAGTGTGCACTGTCACAAGTCGGTACCCGTCCTGATATGACCTTGGGTGTTGCTAGGACGTAAAATAACAACCAACAAACCAATCTGGTACCCCATATACTGATCGTATTTGTTATATTCACAAACACGCTGTTCGCCTTCACGAGTGGTTCAGTGTGCCCTTAACACAATACAATACAAGACCAGGAACAGGCTAGCAGTAGCAGCTTTGCCAACTCGCACAGAATTCTAGAAGATCGGGAGTTCGCGACTTCGGTTCCGGGTCGAGTCAAACCAATGACTTAAAAATTGATACTTGTGGCTTCCTAGCCTGGTGCTCGGCATCATTAGGATAGGTCAAGGGCTGGTTAGCTCGGTGTCAGGATAATGTGACTGAGTGGGATATCGGGTCATGGTGCTGGCGGCTTGATTTACCAGTGGGGCAGCACTATAAAATCGGCACGAGTGCATACTGTCACAAGTCGGTACCCATCCTGATATGACCTTAGATGTTGCTAGGACGTAAAACAACAACAAACAAACAAACCTGTGAGAGTCACAGAAATTGGAGGTTCTGATCAGTCACGAGTCACAGATCGACCCCAAAATCCTCATGAATTTCACGCAAAGGCGCAAACAACAATGCCCTCAAATAGCCCATTTTAATGCCATTTAAAAAGAAATTCTGGGGGGGGGGGGATTCCCCCCGGACCTTCCTAGAAAGCTCCTGTCTGCTGCTGCTCTCGAGTTCATCGCCTGCAACGCAATAAATACCTCAAGGATTCTCAGTAGCTCCCGGTTGGCATGGCAACACTGGACTAGATATGACTAGATGCAAGGCGGTTTCGCGTAGAAAAGGAACTATTCTACATTTCCAGAGTCTCCTTCCTCCCAGTTCTCCCCCCCCCCCCTTTCTTCTCCCACAAGCTCCACCCCCACCCCCCAACTCTCCCACCCCGCCACCCCTCCTTCCCTTTCCTCTCTCCGTCTGGGGAGATTTCTAAAGCCCACCCAGCACCGAACGAGTTGTGCTCAGGCGCGGGGGAGAGATGTGTATGAGTGTGAAGGGTGCTGTGTGTGTGCGGGTGTATGTGGGTGTGTGTGGGAGTGTAACTGGGTGTGTGCGGGTATGTGTGGTGTGTGGGTGGGTGTGGGTATTATCGCCCATAGGCGGTGGCAGCTCCAGTTCCCAACACCGAACAGCCAGTCAGCTGCACTGGGGTATGGAAATCACATTGACACACCTCCCCCCCACACACCCCCACATCCCCCACCCCCACACACTCACCACACACGAGCGAGTTGCTCGTTGGCGGCGGCCTCTGGGATCGAGCTACACTACCGCGCTTGTACATGGCCACACTGCATCTCTAAAGGAGGTGGTCGAGCTGCGAGCAGTAAGTGGGTGCTGGGCGTGAGCAGCTCATCCTCCCCCCACCCCACCACCCACCACCCACCACCCACCGCCAGCCCCTCCTTCTTCACTGTCACTCCCGTACGCCCGCAACCAGCCATACACCACGACTGCTGTCAACCACACCGATCATTAATTTATCACCATCCCCCCGCCCCCCGTCCCCGCCCCACACCCCCGCCCCCGCGCCCGTCCCCTCCCCATCCCGTCTCCCCCTCTCCCGCGCCCTCCCACTCCCGCGCCCCGCCCTTCATCCGACAGCCTCCCACAACTCCCCTCCCCCTACCCACAATTCCCCTCGAGCTGCTCCCTTCTACTTCCGGTCTCACGCACCCACCACACCTCTCCTCATCTCCCCCCCCCCCCCCAACCGACCGACCCTTCTCATCCCGCCCCGCCCCTCACCCTCCTGTTCTCCCACGGCCTCCTTCTCCACCCCACCTCCCACCCACCCTCCCAACCACCCTCTCTCTTTCCACGCATTCCCAACACCCCTCAGAACCCTCCCTCCCACCCACCCCACCCACCCCACGTAATCACCCCCCTCCTCCCCCCCTATCTTCGGCCGACGGCCTTCACGTATATCTCCATACATTTTCCACACTGCTTTTCTCCAGTCTCGTCACCTTCAAATCCTATACCTACCTCCTCCAGCAACCTCCTACATCCCCCCTTCCCCCCTCCACCCCTGTACCCTCCTTGCACCCTCCCTCCGCCCACTCTCCCTCCCCCTGCCTCCATCCTGCTCCCCCTCCACCATCCCTCCTTCCGCCCCTACCTCCCTGCCTCCACCCTGCTTCCCCACCCCTGCCTCCCCTCCCTCCACCCTCCCTTCACCCTCTCTCCTCCCTTCCTCCACCCTCCCTCCACCCCCTCCCTCCCTACCTGCCTTCATCCACACCAGCCCCCCTTTCCCCCTCCCCCATTCCTCCCTACACCATCCCCTCCCTCCCTCCCTCCCTGCACCCTCCCTGCACCCTCCCCCTGTCCTCCTCCCTCCTCCCTCCCCGCGTCAGACCGCTGTAGGTTGCGGTAATTACGGGGGCGGCGGTGCCGAGGGACGGGGAGGTGGGGCGGGCCCCGGGGGCGGCGCGCTGGCTGACGGGGGGAGGTGGGGTCGGCCCCGGGGGCGGCGCGCGGGCTGACGGGGGCAGGTGAGGCGGGCCCCGGGAGCGGCGCGCGGGCTGACGGGGGGAGGTGGGGCGGCTCCCAGGCTGATGGGGGGAGGTGGGGCGGGGGACGGGAGCGGCTCGCCGACTGACGGGGGGGAGGTGGGGTGGGCCCCGGGAGCGGCACGCCGGCTGACGGGGGGCTATTTGGGCGGGGTTAGCCGGGCCCCGTGGGGTTGCGGCCCGTGTAAATGCTTATATCGGTGATGGATCTATTTTACGTCGGCCGCATCCTCCTGCTGCTTCAGCAGGCCGGGTCAGACCAGCGGGTGCTGGAGGAGATAGATGCCTCCTCCAGACTCTCCCCCTCCCCTCCCCCTCCCCCCTCTCCAGTCCCTCCCTTTCTCCCTCCCCCCCTCCCCCCCACATCTGCCCCGCCCCGCCCCACCCTGGTCCGATTGACACACGAGGGGGTGAGCGCGTCAAGATTAGGTATTGGGTTGTATAAGCTCCTGTCTCTGGTTATGACATGGCCGGACACTATTTATGTATGGGTGGAGGGGATGGAGGGGGGCGGTGGGGGTTGAGGGGGGTGGGGCGGTGGGAGGTAGACTTGACTGACTATGACTAACGGAATGCACCCAGGGTATGAATATGTAGGTGGCCCCGGGAGATGGTCGGAGGGGGCGGAGGGGTGCAGGGGCGAGGCGGGGAGGGAGGGGGCGGAGGGGCGGGGACCGAGGGCGGAGGCCGTGGGTGCAGAGGGGGAAGGGCGAGAGGTGACGGGGGGGGGGCGATGTGGGAGAGGGGAGGGGCGGAAGAGGGCGGAGGGGGAGGGACACAAGGAGCGGAGGAAAGAAGGGGCGAAGAAACGAGGGGCGGAGAGGGGATGGGCGGGAAGGCGAGGGGCAGAGGGGCGAGGGGGAAGGGCGACGCAGAGGTCGAAGGGGCGTGTGGTGGAGGGGCCGTGTTGGTGGTGGTGGTGGGGGGGGGGGGTACTGCTAGGTCTGTATGGGAGATTATGACTATGAGGTTATATTTCTGGTTTGGGGGCGGGGGGGGGGGGGGGGGGGGCGGTTTCAGCGTGTTCCCGTGCTCAGACGTGTACCTCGCTTCTGCGCATGCATCAGAATCTAATAAACATGGCCGTAATCGATTAACACTACCCGGGCGACTCGGGTCATCCCAGTCGTCAGAATTTCAAATAGAACACGGCGAGTGGAGTCGACAAATACACGTGCCGTGTGCCAAAAAAGAATAACTTAGATTAATTAAATGGAAATATAGGTAAACTAGGCCATCATAAAATACTTTAAATCCTATTTTGCTGTATTTTTTATCGGTTATTAAAAAAAAAAAAAATTGTCCACCCGAGCGCGGAGAAGCGTATTCGATTATTCGACCCGAGTTTGTAGGATGTGCGCATGCGCAAATAAGTGTCTCGGGTGATCCGAGTTGATGCGAAATCCGCGCATGCGCAGAAGCAATGGGAGACGGCTGAGCACGGGAACACGCTGAAACCGCCACACCGGACGGGGCGTGTGTGTCGGGAGCGGATGGGGATTTCTTTGACTATTTTAGACACGGATGGGAGATGGCGAAGTTATATATCCCGTGTCGGTGATGGGCAAGGCATTGGTGCTTGGTTCATGTGTGAGTGTGTGGTGGTGGGATGGGGGGGGGGGGGGTTAGGGTGGCGGTGGTGGTGGAGGTGGGGCAGGGGTCAGACATGGGGTGGGAGGGGACTGACAATGTTTCATTACAAGGTGCTGGTCTGGTGAGGTGAGGTGAGATGGAGGTTGGGCGCGCTGCTCTCCCACGCTGATGGGGCGAGGGGCGAGGGGTGAGGGGGGGGGGGAGGGGAGTGGAGGGGAGGGGAGGGTAGGGGAGGTAGAGTGTGGAGGGGTGCGTGCGTGTTTGTGGAGAAAGATAGCATTCAGCCAGCTTTGTCCGTGAGAAAATGACCTACAACCACAAGGCCCATTCCCACATCATTGCTACTGGTGGAACTCTGTGTGTATGTGTGCGAGTATGTATGCGTATGCATATGCATATGGTGTATGCGTATGCATATGCGTATGCGCGTGCGTAAGTATGTGTGTGAGTGTGTGTATATATGCATACGTTTATACATGCGTGTACGTGTGTGTACGTGCGTAGTTGTATGTCTTTCTGGGTGCGTACGCCTTGTACTGTTTGTTTGTATGTTTGTGTGTCTGTGCACTTGTGTGTTTGTGTGTCTGTGTGCTTGTATGTATGTGGGTGTGTCTATGTCTGCGTGTGCTTCTGATTGTGCGTGTGCTGTGAGTCACTGAGTGTGTGTGTGCTCGTGTGTGTACGTGTGCTTATGCATGTACAGGTGCTGTGAGTGTGCATGTACATGTGTGTGTGCTGTGCACGTGCATGTGCAAGTGTGTGTACATGTGCATGTGCTTGTGTATATAACATGTGTTTATGTGTGTACATGTGCACATGTGTGTGTATGTGTGCATGTACATGTGCGTGTGCATGTGCTGCTGTGTGTAATGTGTGATTATGCGCATTTGTGTGCTGTGTGTATGTGTGTGCTGGTGTGTGTATCTGTGCATGTACATGTGCATGTGCATGTGCTGCTGTGTGTAATGCGTGATTATGCATATATGTGTGCTGTGTGTATGTGTGTGCTGGTGTGTGTATCTGTGCATGTACATGTGCATGTGCTGGTGTGTGTAACGTGTGATTATGCGCATACGTGTGTAGGTGTGGGTAAGTGTGCTGTACATATGTGTGTGCTGGTGTGTGTATGTGGGCTGTGTGTGTACATGTGCACATGTGTGTAACATGTGCTCTATGTGTACATGTACGTGTGTGTGTACGTGTGCTGTGAATGTGTGTATTCTGTGCATGTGTGCACATGTGCGTGTGATGTGAGTATGCGTGTACATGTGCATGTACATGTGCATGTACTTGTCATGTGAGTGTCTGTGTATGTACATGTGCATGTGCTGATGTGTGTTACGTGTTTATGTGTGTACCTGTGCATGCGTGTGTACATGTACGTGTGCTGTGAATGTGTGTATTATGTGTGTGTGCATGTGCATGTACATGTGCATGTGCATGTGCTGGTGTGTGTAACGTGTTTACGCGTGTACCCGTGCGTGTGCGCGTGCATGTACGTGTGCTGTGAAGTGTGAGTGTGTATGTGTGTGTACTTGTGTTGTGCGTGTCCATGTGCGTATGCGTGTGCGTGTGAGGATGACGGATGACCACCACCATAAGTGGACACACCTGACCCCGACCCCGGCGTGCCCGGCGTCTAAATGACCGACCGTACACGTTGTTCCGGGCACACAGGTCAGATTCAGGACCGGGCCGACAGCAGTGTGTCAGGTGTTTCACAGGTGACAGCCAAGGAGTGTGCGTGGGTGTGGGTGTGGGTGTGGGTGTGGTATGGGTGAGTGGGGGGATGCGCCCTCTGGTGCCATCACCATACGTGAAGGTCGTTAAGCATACATACCCACACACAGGGACTGAAGTGCAGGTGTGTAGGTGTGTATGTGTGTAATTGTGTATGTGTGCATGGGTGTAACTGGGCATGTGTGCATGTACATATAGGTGTAATTGTGCATGTGTGTATGGGTGTGCATGTGTCTAAGGGTAGGTGGATATGGGTGTAATTGGGTGTGTGTGCATGGGTGTAGGTGTGTATGGGTGTGTGAAAGTGTCCATGGGTGTGCATGTGTGTAATTGTGTATAGGGGTAGGTGGTGTGTGGGGGTGTATGGGTGTAATTGTGTATATGCATGGGTGTATGTGTATATGGGTGTGTGAAAGTGTGCATGCGTGTGCAATTGTGTATAAGGGTAGGTGTGTAGGAGTGTAATTGGGTATGTATGCATGGGTGTATGTGTGTGTGAAAGTGTGCATGTGTGTACTTGTGTATATGGTAGGTATGTATGGGTTTAATTGGGTGTAGGCGCATGTGTATATGTATGTGGAAATGTGTGCATCTATGCACGTGTGTGTGTGCATGTGCATAGGCATGTGGGAACAACTACTGAATGCATAACAACTGAATGCATAACTCTTGAATGCATAACTCCTGGATGCATAACTCTTGAATGCATAACTATCAAATGCATAATTGATGCACAGCTGACTGTCTAGCTATATGCGATATGCCAACAAACAGTATAGTTAATTCACGAATGTGGCGATAATAATATGTTGACACAAACCCGCTAATGGCTATGTTCTTCATAGGTTCCTGGGGTAGGTCGTTTTGTTTTATGTATGTGTTTTTTTGTATGCTTCAGTAGGTTTTATGTTTCTGGCTGTACTTGGTTGCTCATTCCAGATGTGTGCTACCATAGATATGATATGACGCGTCTGTCATCGCTAGCCGCAGTAGGTCTGCTATGGGTTATTTATTATAGCCACATCATTTCTCCAGGTACTTCTTGTTACTTTATGAATACATTTAGTGTCTCTACTGTCGCTGAACGCCATAACGTTTAGGTGTGACTCTTCCAGTGGCTGGTATCACTGTTTTTCTTTGTTTATGAATGTCAGATGTTGGATGTTTATTTTCTACGTTTAGACATTACATATTTTCAGTATCTTATTCTCATATTTAGAAAAAGCCATATTTCATTATTTATGTTCTGTGTTACATTATTTATGCATAGGTTGTAATTTAGTTTGTTATCTAGCTTATCTCCCAAGTATCTGTAGTCTTGTACCCTTTCTGGTAGTTTGCTATTTAGGGTTGCTGCTGCTGAACCCTGTTGGGTTTTCCTATTGCAGAAGATTAGAGTTTTAGACTTTTTGACATTGACAGTAATTTTGTTTTAATTTTAACCGTTGCTATGTGAGGACAACATTGGTCTAGTTGCAGGGTTATATTCTGAAGACAGCTGTGACTATATTTGTGCAGAGAGTACATTTTAATCATGATATTAAATATGTATTCCTTTTGTGCCATTCCCCCCTCCCACCCATCACCCACCCACTCCCTGTCATTGTGACAGAGTCGAGGTGATTCGGCTCTGGGAGACATTGGACGTATTCGACCGGGACCTTTCCATTTGCAAAATTTAGGCTTCGCCCACCTGCGCAGTGAACTTGGTTTTCGAATGCAAAGAGGATCAGTCAAATGGCTTCAGTGGTTTCAGCCAATCAGAGCTGTTCTTTTTGATTGCAAATGGCTGCCCTGTATGGGGGCTGCCATTTGCAATCGAAAAGAGCCAATCAGAGCTGTTTTTTTCAATTGCAAATGGCTGCCCTCTATGGGTGCCGCCATTTGCAATAAAGAAGAACAGCTTTGATTGGCTGAAGCTCCTGAATCTTTCAACCTTTCCATATCAGCCATGTTGAACCTTGTGGATGGAGCCACAAGACACATTCAAATCATGCATATAGAAACCCACTTCCGGTCCCAGTCGAATAGGAATTTTTAAAGAAATATTTTGATATTTGCATGGAAAGGCCCAGTCGAATACGTCCATTGTGCCAGAGTTGAAATGATTCGTCTCTGGGAGACAACAATAGCAACACATGCTATCTTCCACTTCCAATATGCTTCATTTAGAAAATGGAAAATGAAGAAGACCTGATCATAACTATGCAGCTTTAATTGTGCAGGACATGCACCATAAGGGGGTCATCCAACGTTTTCAATATTCTCACTAATGTAAAAAGTGTGCTATTTTTTCAGACGTCCTCTCCTCCACCCCGATAAAGTGGTGCACATCAACATTGTAAATACTTCATTAAATGCAAGATTTTAATGACATTAACACATCGACACATTTTTATTCACAATTTCTATACATTATTCCACCAACATATACTATTCTGTTAACAATATAAATTGTAAGAACAGTGTAACCATTAATGTTTGCCTTCCCACTGCCTCTTATAAACAAAATAATCCACAAAACAAAACCATGAGGCCTGGAACTAATATACAAATGACCTACAGACTGCTCTATAAGGAAACAAACGCATGATTAGAAAAAGATTAACATTTTATTATAACATTATAAAGATTAACATTTTATTGAATGATAAAAGGGGCATTTGACTGACAACCCCTCCCCCCGTCATATGCTTTGTAAAATGCTGAAAACTTTGGACGGCCCCTAATTGGATGCAACAGAGATGGGTCTCCCCCGCCCGGCCTCATACCAGAAGACCTGATAATGTTCTTCATGATGGCCGCAGGCATCGGGTCGGATTGCTGAAAGCAGAATCCGAGAACCAGATTGGGCGGGACAGGCAGGGAAGGCAGTGAGGGGCAGGCGGCCCAGGAACCAGCCACAAGATGGCGGCCAAGATGGCGGCCAAGATGGCGGCCAAGATAACCGCCTAGATGGCGACCAAAGTGGCCGTCAAAATGGCCGCCAAGATGGCCACCAATGTGGCCGTCAAGATGGCTGCCCATCCTGCATGTCGGGAATGTGTGAGTGGGTTCTTGCACACAACCCCAGTGTGTGTGTGCAGTGCAGGGGGGGGGGGTGAGACGGCGCCGGTGTGTGGGTGTGTCTGCTGGTGTGTGTGTGGATGTTTGTGTGGATGTGGATGTTTGTGTGGGTGTGGGCTTGTAGAAATGGGTGTGTGTGGTTGTATGTATGTGTAGGTTTGGAAGTGTGTATTTATAAGTGTGGATGGGCGTGTGCGTGTGCGTGTGCGTGTGCGTGTGCGTGCGTGTGCGTGTGCGTGTGTGTGTGCGTGTGCGTGTGCGTGTGCGTGTGCGTGTGCGTGTGCGTGTGCGTGTGCGTGTGCGTGTGCGTGTGCGTGTGCGTGTGTGAATGAAGCGTCCCTTACTCAGTGCGTGCGCCATTACGGGCAAGCAGAGAGCATTGTGGGAAGGGTGAAGGAGGCGCGAGGTTAACGTGGTCAGAGTGGCTCCCGCCACCACCCCCACCTCCACCCCACCTTCACCACACCCCCACCTCCACCCCACCCCACCTACAGCCCCAACCCGACCCCCACTCCACCTCCGCCAGCATCACCCCAACATCAACCCCACCCCGCCCCACAGTGTTTCTTGGGCTCTCATTAAATAAGCACCCCGGGATTGATGAGAAGCGTCCCCCCTTCTCCCCCTCTTCCCCTCCCCCCGGCTGCCCCGGGTGGATCATTAGGGGATTTGGGCGCTGTTCTGACGCGCATGCGCATTCACTCTCCAGGCACAGCCACTTTTTGTGCCGCTGTTTCGGTTTCTTCGTTCTGGTTTATTTGACAACGGCGACGTTAGGTCTCCCGCCCTACCCCTCACGCACCCCGCCACGCACACGCGCACACATACCACACACATGCACGCACGCACACACTCACACATAACCATACACACCACTCAGATGCACACACACGCCACTCACATTCACACATACTCTCACATGCATGCACACATGCATACACATGCGCACACACACCACTCACATTCACACATACACTCACATGCATGCACACATGCATACACATGCACACACATGCCACTCACATTCACACATATGCTCACATGCATGCACACACGCATACACATGCGCACACACACCACTCACATTCACACATACACTCACATGCATGCACACACGCATACACATGCACACACATGCCACTCACATTCACACATACGTTCACATGCATGCACACATGCATACACATGTGCACACACACCACTCACATTCACACATACGCTCACATGCATGCACACACGCATACACATGCGCACACATGCCACTCACATTCACACATACGCTCACATGCATGCACACATGCATAAACATGCGCACACACACCACTCACATTCACACATACGCTCACATGCATGCACACATGCATACACATGCACACACATGCCACTCACATTCACACATACTCTCACATGCATGCACACATGCATACACATGTGCACACATGCCACTCACATTCACACATACTCTCACATGCATGCACACATGCATACACATGCGCACACATGCCACTCACATTCACACATACTCTCACATGCATGCACACACGCATACACATGTGCACACATGCCACTCACATTCACACATACACTCCCATGCATGCACACATGCATACACATGCGCACACACCACTCACATTCACACATACACTCACATGCATGCACACATGCATAAACATGTGCACACATGCCACTCACATTCACACATACACTCACATGCATGCACACATGCATACACATGCACACACACGCCACTCACATTCACACATACACTCACATGCATGCACACATGCATAAACATGCACACACATGCCACTCACATTCACACATACTGTCACATGCATGCACACACATACACATGCACACATACAAATGCACACAGACACAAACGCACACACGCGCACGCACAAATGCACACACGCGCACACACAGAATGCCACGCCACTACGTCACAAAGCCACTACGCAACGGGACACAACGCAACGCGACGCGACGCCAAGCAACACCAATAAAAAAAACATTTAAAAACCCACACAATGGTCAACATCTTTGGAATATTTAAGTTTTTTTTATTAAGATAAAACCCCACGGAACGGACGACAAGAAGAGAACGAAGCGATAGATAGTCGAAGTGTTTCACCTAATCACAACTCCAGGCACCCCCTTCTCCCCTCCCTACACCCCCTCCCCCCACTCCCACACACCACGGCCCTACTGTAACCAGCGAACGGCAGGCGTGGCATATGCGTGAGTAGTGTGTGTAATGTATGAGTAGTGTGTGTCAGTAGTGTGTGTGAGTAGTATGTGTGAGCAGTGTGTGTCAGTAGTGTGTGTCAGTAGTGTGTGCGATTAGTGTGTCAGTACTGTGTGAGTAGTGGGTGAGTAGTGTGTGAGTAGTATGTGTGAGTGGTGTGTGAGAATAGTGTGTGAGTAGTGTGCCAGTAGTGTGGGTGAATAGTGTGTGTGTAGTGTGTGAGAGTAGTGTGTGAGTAGTATGTGTGAGTAGTGTGCGAATGTGTGTGTGAGTAATATATGTGAATATTGTGTGTCAGTAGTGTATGAGTAGTTTGTGTGAATAATGTGTGTGAGTAGTGCATGAATGTGTGTGTGAGTAGTATGTGCGAGTATTGGGTGTGAGTAGTGTCTGAGTAGTGTGGGTGAGTAGTATGTGTGAGTAGTATGTGTGAGTAGTGTGTGAATGCATGTGTGAGTCAGTACTCACACATGCATGTGAGTAGTGTGTGAGTAGTGTGTGTGAGTAGTGTGTGAGAGTGTGTGTGAGCAGCATCTGAGTCGTGTGTGTGAGTAATATGTGTGAGTAGTATGTGTGAGTAGTGTGTGTGAGTAGTATGTGCGAGTATTGTGTGTGAGTAGTGTCTGAGTAGTGTGTGTGAGTAGTGTGTGTGAGTAGTGTGTGAGTAGTATGTGTGAGTAGTGTGTGAATCCATGTGTGAGTCAGTACTCACACATGCATGTGAGTAGTGTGTGAGTAGTGTGTGTGAGTAGTATGTGCGAGTATTGTGTGTGAGTAGTGTCTGAGTAGTTTGTGTGAGTAGTGTGTGTGAGTAGTGTGTGAGTAGTGTGTGTGAGTAGTGTGTGTGAGTAGTGTGTGAGTAGTGTGTGTGAGTAGTGTGTGTGAGTAGTGTGTGAGTAGTGTGTGTGAGTAGTGTGTGTGAGTAGTGTGTGTGAGTAGTGTGTGAGTAGTATGTGTGAGTAGTATGTGATGTGTGAGTAGTCATGTGTGAGTAGTGTGTGAGTAGTGTGTGTGAGTAGTATGTGCGAGTATTGTGTGTGAGTAGTGTCTGAGTAGTTTGTGTGAATAGTGTGTGTGAGTAGTGTCTGAGTAGTTTGTGTGAGTAGTGTGTGTGAGTAGTGTGTGAGTAGTATGTGTGAGTAGTATGTGTGAGTAGTGTGTGAATCCATGTGTGAGTCAGTACTCACACATGCATGTGAGTAGTGTCTGAGTAGTGTGTGTGAGTACTGTGTGAGTTGTGTGAGTAGTACCTGAGTAGTGTGTGTGAGTAATATGTGTGAGTAGTATGTGTGAGTAGTGTGTCAATGCATGTGTGAGTAGTGTGTGTGAGTAGTGTGTGGTGGCTTTGATGTGGAAGCTAAGCAAGATCCAACAGACCTCTAATGATTAAATCTGCATAAGCAGTGGAAAAGGGCAGACAATGTTATAATTATTTCTGCTAAGAGTAAGACTACGTACACGTTGCTAGAAAGGAGGATGGCAGAATGGGGAGAACCATATCGGCTGGTATGACAGAATGACTGAAGGCAAAGTACCTAAATATGACATAACAATGTACCATTAAAACAGATATGGTAGACTTGCTAAGGTACCAGCCATAAATACAAAAGCCTCACAGTCAATATAAACCCTGCAGGAAGGAAGTCTTTCCGTCTGAGGAGTCCAGCTCTTCAATATAATGCCAGCTTGCATAAGAAATCAACCGAACTGCAGTGTATGATCATTCAAAAGGCAGCTTGAAAAGGTGTTAACAGCAATACCAGATGAACCTCAGATTCCTGGATACTTACTGCCAGTTAACACTGGCAGATTCAAATTCCTTGCTGCCCAACACAAAACTGAACAGACCGTCGTCACCACATGTAGTGGGCCCTGATGGTGGAATCTCTGACTTGGCCTGAGCATATAGCTCAAACACTAATCTAAACCAGGCAGGGTAGCCAAATGAGTTGAGCGTCCGTCTCCCCTTTTGGTAGATCGTGGGATTAGAACCCATGGGTTCGAACTCTGGAAGAATCAAACCAATAACTTTAAACTTGATACTTGTCGATTCCTAGCCATGCACTCAGCATTATTAGGATAGGGCAAGGACTGGTTGGATCAGTGTCAGGATAATGTGACTGAGTGGGATATCAGGCCATGGTGCTGGTGGTCTGGTCTCCCAGTGGGACTATAATTTTAAAGTCTCCATGAGCGCGCACTGTCACAAGGCGGTACCCATCCTGATATGACCTTAGATTTTGCTCGCATGTAAAACACCAACAACCAACCATATCTAATCTCATCTACCACACCACCACACCACCACACCACCACACCACCACACCACCACACCACCACACCACCACACCACCACACCACCACACCACCACACCACCACACCACCACCACCACACCACCAACCACACAACCTACCGACCACACCACCACACCACCACACCACCACACCACACACCACCACACCACCACACCACCCACACCCACCACACCACCACACCCCACACCACCACACCACCACACCACCACACCACCACACCACCACACCACCAACACCACCACACCACCACACCACCACACCACCACACCACCACACCACCACACCACCACACCACCACACCACCACACCACCACACCACCACACCACCACACCACCACACCACCACACCACCACACCACCACACCACCACACCACCACACCATACAGGAAGTCATTGTGCGGAGGGATCCAGGCCCAGGCAGGTCGCGTCCACTACAGCCATATCGCATCAAAACCTAAAGGTTTTAATTTGAATTGTCGTGCTTGATTCAACCGGCAATGGCAAAATAAACATTAGTGAATTTGAAATGTGAGAGACAACGATACTTAACAAATTAATTTTTTTAAATTAATTAAATAAAGGAAAAAAGTACACCAGTGAGGAAATCAAAATAAAACACGGAGGAAAGCATACTCTCCCCCCCCCCCCCACCCCCTCCTACATTCGAACTCACCATGAAAGATTCTGCCATGACTACTTACTCCCTTCAGTATTATATAGAGCGGTCAGCGCTGTAAACTATATCGCAGGCTGCTCCCCTTCTAACTTCAAAAAGTGGTGTGTGCTACAACACAACACAGCACAGATTACTCTCTCGTCATATAGTTTGCTAAATAAATCCTAACAATTATTAATAAACTTGTCTTTTTTTTACAGGAATTTGTTTCCTTCAGCCACAAATATATAATTGTGAGCTTTTAAATTGAATGAGTGTCTATTGGCACATAATTGATTGTCTGCTTTTACATGTAAACGCGATGATTTGAAGTTGAACAAAAAACAACCATTTCTCACCGTGAATATGGCCGATGCTGCTGACACAGCATAAAGCAACCACCAACCAATCAATCAATCAATCAATCAACTCTCTCATCAACATGTGTAACCAACCATGATTGTTCACCTGCTGGAAAACCAGTGCCCCGGCACTGACAAATTATATATTCAGATGAATAAACACATTTACCAAAAAAAGAAAATATCTTGGATATGGGAGATGAGAGTCTTCATGGGATTTTGTCGGTGGTATCTTGTTTAACCAACAGTAAGTAGCCTCTCTGATTTGCCATTTAGCAAATACAACTAAGACTTAGAAAACAGAGAAATAACCATAATCAAAGCTGTTACTTTATCAGTAACAATCGGTATAAGACAATAAACCACAAATTAACGACTAAAGCTGTTCAACATTGACAACAAGTTCTATCAGGAACTTATATGTTATGGACAGGCTAAATAAACCATCAATAACACATTTATTATCAGACGTATACATTTGGCGCCCCATTATCAATTCTAGATAGCGCCCCATAGTCTAATGTACACCGTAACACTTCAGGGTCTGATGCCCGGTGTGTGTCAAAGCAGGAGATATACATCCCATGTTCTCTAAGCAGATTGGCAGTTTGCAAGTAACTGACAGTGTTCGTTACATATGGCATTAAAACCAATAGTAATACAGGGAATTGAATCATGCAATGATTGTTTGTTTTTATTTAATGAAAGAACATGATGAAAACATAATTGAATCAGTTAACACAGACTGTAGCGTACACACTACACACACTATGTATACTACACCACATACACTACACCACACATCACACCACACCACACCCACTCAGACAACCACCAGTCACACCAATCACACTACCTTCTCACACACACCAGTCACACCACTCACCGTGCAACCACACACCACACATTACACCACACACTACACCACACACACTACACCACACACACTACACCACACACATTGCACCACACACCACACACACTCACACAACCACCAGGCACACTACCTCCTCACACACACACCAGTCACACCACTCACCGTGCAACCACACACCACACATTACACCACACACTACACCACACACACTACATCACGCACATTACACCACACACATCCACACACCACACCACACACCCACACACCACATCCACCCCCCTTCACCACACACTACACCACACACACTACATCACGCACATTACACCACACACATTAAAGCACATCACACACACCACACACCACACACTCACACAACCACCAGGCACACTACCTCCTCACACACACACCAGTCACACCACTCACAGTACAACCAAACACCACACATTACACCACACACTACACCACACAGATTACACCACACACACTACACCACACCACACCACACCACACACCACACCACACACACCACACACACCACACCACACCACACCACACCACACCACACCACACACACCACACACACCACACCACACCACACCACACACACTACACCCCCCACCCCCCGCGTAAGCACGGCTTAGTCACAGCGTCGACCTGTCCTACTGGATTGATATGGTAATCTGTCTATAAAAACACACAACAAAAGCCCGCTGCGTGCAATCATTGGCCGTTCTAATACGTTACGTCGTTCTGTGGGCCGAGTCTTGTGCCGCCCCGTTGGATCAAATTAATAGACTTTTCAAAATTTACATTTTTAATTTTTGAGTGTGTTTTAACCGGTGATTGTAAAATCAATGCTGATGCATTTGAAACGTGTCAACGCAGCATCCGTCCCCCCCCCCCCTCCTATCACCTTCACCCCCTCCCCCTCCCCCTCCCCCTGCCCTCCCCCCTTCCTCTCCCCTGCCCTCCCCTGCCCTACTTTCCCCTTCCCGCTCCATCTCCCCTTCCATCCCCTCACTCTTCCCTCACCTATCCCTTCCCATGCCACCCCCTCGCCTCCGCCTCCCCCGTCCCTCCCCTCTCCCACCTCCCCCCCCCCCCCTGTCACCTCTTCAGCCCTCCCCTCCTCGCCCCCTTCCCCTCCCCTTCCCCTCCCCTTCCCCTCCCACTCTCCTCTCCCCTGTCACCTCCTTCACCCCCTTCCCCTTCCCCTTCCCCACCTCGTCCCCCCTCCCCCCCCTTCCTCTCCCGCTCCTATCCCCCCCACTGCCCTTCCCCACTCTCCATCCCCCCACCTTCCTCCCCTCCCCTCCCCTCCTCTACACCTCCTCCCCCTCCCCACACCTGCCCCCGCTCCCTCCTGCCCCCAACTGTACCCAACTCACTTCGACATCTCTCATCTGCTTGTGATGACTGCATAATCATATCGGGATAGGGGGGAGGGTGCGGGTGGTGGTGGTGCGGGTGGTGGTGGTGGTGGTGAGGGTGGTGGTGAGGGTGGTGGTGTGTGGGGGTGCTTTTAATAGCCACGTGCTTTACGTGTTGCAAGCAATTTAAAAGCTCACTTGCACAATAGTGTGGAGATGATGAGAGACAGCCACAAAGGGGGAGGGGAGATGAGGGGAGGGAGGGGAGCGGAGGGACGGGAGGGGATGGGAAAGGGGAAGGAGGGGATGGGGAAAGGGAGGGGAGGGTATGGGAGAGGGAGTTGGTGGGGGGGATGGGAAGGGAGGGAAGGAAGGAGGGAAGGGAGGAGAGCAGAGGGGAGGGGAGGGAGGTGGAAAGTATGGGAGGGAGGGAGGGGGAGAGGGGGGAAGAGGAGAGGAGGGAAGGAAGGGAGGGGAGAGCGGCTGGGGGATAGGATGCGAGGGGAGGAGGGAGAGGAGAGGGGGAGGAGGGGAAGGGGCTGGAGAGGGGAGGGGAGAAGAGGAGACGGGAAGAGAAGAGCAGGAATGGGGGGGGGGGAGTGAGGGGGAGGTAGAGGTGGAAGTAGAGGGGTAGCAGTATAGGGACGGGTGTGGGGGAGGGGGGGTGAGGGGGAGGTGATAGGTGGAAGGTGAGGGGTAGCAGGACTGGGACGGGTGTGGGGGGGAGGTGAGGGGGGGGGGTGAGAGGTGGAAGGTGAGGGGTAGCAGGACTGGGACGGGTGTGGTGGAGGGGGAGATAAGGGGGAGGTGAGAGGTTGAAGCAGAGGGGTAGCAGGACAGTGACGGGTTGGGGGAAGGTGAGGGGGGGGGGGGGGAGACCGTAGAATTTCCATTTAGGATAAAAGCGTCAGAGATCAAATCACCGGGGCCATTAAACGACGTTCACACAGCGCCCTCTACACAGCACACGCTGAAGAGCGCCGCTCTCCAGCCGCAGTCTGTCAGCAGGCCGAGGGCACGGGCTGTTGTGCTTGGAGAGTGAGAGGAACAATAGGCCGAGTGGTGGCCGGGGAGGCATTGTTGGGGGTGGAGAAAGGCAGGGTGAGTGGGTGGGGATGGGCAGCTGTGGGTTAGGGGGGTTGGATGTGGGGGTAGGGGTGGTGGTGGGCGCGGGGTGGGGGTGTGGGGGTGTGGTTAGGCGGCTGTGGGTGTGGGAGTGGGAGTGGGAGTGGGTGTGGGAGTGGGTGTGGGTGTGGGTGTGGGTGTGGGTGTGGGTGTGGGTGTGGGTGTGGGTGTGGGTGTGGGTGTGGGTGTGAGTGGGTGTGGGTGTAATGGGGGCAGTGTTATTGAGAGAGGAAATGGGTAGTGTGTAGGGAGTAGTTCGGTGGGTTGGGACGTGTGATTAGGTAGGGCATGGGTGTTGGGTGTCCACTTTCTAAAACTAATTAAAGGTGCATAGTCCGATGGTTTTGAGTTTCTGAAATTTTCTGAGATAAGTACATTAGCTGATCGTTATAATGTACCTTACTTTAACTTGAAGTAACTTTTATTTTAAGTGGCTAACTTTTGAGATATTTGAAGTGCAACCATGAACAAATAATTTTGGCAAGCATGGCAAAACTTAGATAAAAGATTCACCCCATACTTCCAGTACAGGGTTGAACGACAACGTAGTCTAAATACGGATGAAAATAGCTTCAGTATGGAACAGGAAGTAGAATGCCTGGCACCAGTGTCAAATGGTTACTTATATCAGCACAGAGTTGGTGAAATGGGAGAGAATGCAAAAAGACAAGATGGCGGCCAGAGAACGCAGTCGATTTCACTTTTAAATTGCATTAAAGTATATGTTTTATTATATTTTCCAACTCAAAAGTAGCGGGTAAATATGAAGACCTACATAAAGAATATATTGTGCTTCTTAAATTAACCAGCTCAGTTAATTTCCCCAGCATGTCGAAATTCTTCACCAGCTTTTCTAATGGACAGTTTTCACCCCTGTACTGTAAGTATGGGGTGAATCTTTTATCTAGCCAAAACTCTGACACATAGGCTTCTGCACTAACATGTTCTATCCAATTGGCTCAGTATTCCCTTCTGTGTAGTGACAAATGTTTAATAAGTGCACCAGTATCTAAGTTAGATATGCATAATCAAATGTAGATAATTATTTTGGTTTTGAAAATTAGATTTTTCATCGGACTATGCAGCTTTAAGCAATGATAGGTCAGTGACAATGACAGTGACAATGACAGTGGCAATGACAGTGCCAATGACAGTGACAATGACAGTGGCAATGACAGTGGCAATGACAGTGACAATGACAGTGGCAATGACAGTGGCAATGACAGCATCATTGACCATGACAGTGACAGCGATAGCAATAGTCACAGCAACAATGATAGTGACAATGATAGTGCAGTGACATAGACAGCAACAACAACCGAGATAGGGACAGAGGCGGGGACAATAAGAACTACAGTGTTAGCAACAATGACAGAAATATGGACAGGGACAATGAGAACCACAGCGTTAGTGACAGCAACCACAACCGCGACAGAAACTGTGGTAGCGACAGTGACACCGACAGCGACAGCGACAGCAACAGCCACATTGACAGCAACAGCAACAGTGACAGCCACAGTGATAGCAATAGCAACAGCGACAGTGACAGTGACAATGCAGTGAAATAGATAGCGACAGCAATAGAGATAGGGATAATGAGAATGACAGTTGTTAGTGACACCAAACACAACAGTGACAGTGATAGTGATGTTACAGTGACAGGGACAGTGACAGTGACAGTGACAGCGACAGTGACAGTGACGGCGAGTGCGTTAGCGGTGAGGCCGCAGCTAGCAGGTAGGTGGCACAGCAGGCTCAAGAATAAAAATGGCCTGGGTTACATTGTTGGTGATAATTTGAGTGACACAAGGAGGCAGGTCCCAGCTGGGAGGTGTATGTGTGCGTGTATGTGTGTGTTGCTGTGTCATTGCATGACAATGTGCGTTAAAATGTCAAAAGCATGTAGCCGCACACATGGTATGTTCGAAATATGTGCATCTGGATCGGGTTATTTTGCTTTCTTCCCCCTCTAACAAATAGGTATGTATTTGTTTGTTGTTGTTTTACGTCCTAGCAACATCTAAGGTCATATCAGGACGGCTACCGACTTGTCACAGTGCGCATTCATGACGACTTGATAGTGCTGCCCCACTGGAAGACCAGGCCACCAGCACCATGACCTGATATCTCACTCAATCACATTATCCTGACACTAAGCCAACCAGTCCTTACCCTGTCCGAATAATGCCGAGTGCCAGGCTAGGAAGCAACAAGTATCAATTTTTAAGTCATCGGTTTGACTCGACCAGGGTTCGAACCCACGACCCCATGATCTACCAACACGGGAGACTGATGTTCTAACTCATTTGGCCATCCCGTCTGGTCAAATAGGTATGCATGTGTGTATATATATATACATATCGACTGACCGACCTTGGGACCAATTTTAAGTGGTCAATTTAGGGAGGTGGTCGGTTTAGGGAGTTAGAATATGATTACAATGGTATTGTTGGGACACAAATAGAGCGATCGATATATGGGAGTGGTTGATCTGTAGAGGTGGTCGGTTAGATAGGTTTAACTGCATATATATATATATATATATATATAATAATTCTTACGTTATCTTAAGTACAGGTATATAGATAGAGATAAGTATAAGTGAGATAGAGACAGGAGTGGAAGCTATGTCCCACGCAGGAGGCGGCGTGGTGCATGATGGGCCCCGACCCCCCACCCGGAAAAGGCACTACAGGCATTATTACACGTGATAACATGTTTATCACTATCCATATATATATATATATATATATATATATATATATCAAATTTGACAGTCCCGACGGGCCTATAGGCGTTAACGGCCAGACGCAGCCGGCATACAGTGTAATACACTTTTGTTGTTTTCTGTCAAATGGAATTTTGTGGTGTGCTTTCCAGTTAAAGTCTATCAATTTCATATTGAATAGGGCATTATATAGGGGATGTGGCAGTGTTGCAGTTTCCCAGGGACACCAGTTTCCCAGGGACACATCGCTTCTGCACACGCATCAAACTCAAACAGCATCGTCAGTAACCTTATGAATTTAATATAATGTTTTTGCTAAACATGTTTTCTATATGTGTACTAAGCGATTTGTTTGTAGGTGGTGTCGTTTTAGAGATATTTCACTTTTTCTGTATTGTCTGTATGAAGACTGCTCACAGCCATTGACAATGCCTTGAGTTTGATGGCACGCGCAGTGCAAAACGTCAGTTTTATTACAAATTAATAGAAATCCAGAACCCTAACCGTATCAATTTAATATAATCTTTTTGCTAAACATGTTTTCTATATGTTTTCCAAGCGGTTTGTGTCTAGGTGGTGTAATTTGAGAGATATTTGACTTCTTCTGTATGAAGATTTGCTCACGGCCGTTGACAATGCATTTGAATGGAAGTGTCCCTGGCAAACTGTTGTCCCTCGGAATCCGCATCAGCAGCTTCTATGAACAAACAGATTTGAGTGGATACAGGCTTGCAATAATAACCACATACACACAGAAACACATACATTATATTTCCTGCCACACGGGCGTCCACTTCCCTTCTACCTGTGTATATAGCACAGCGTCTAGAACAGGTCGTAAAGCCACATCTGAACCAGGCGTGTGGGGATCTCCTCTTAGTGTTATCACATCACAACACCAGGCCTATGGTTGCATGATCCGCTTCCCCTGACAGGATGGATTTGTTCTTTTTTGCGTGATGGCTTATTTACCCTATCCATACCGACCCCTCCACAGATCGACCACTCCCCTATATCGATCGCTTTATTTGGGTCCCAAAAATACCATTGTAAGGATATTCTAACTCTCTAAACTGACCACCTCCGTAAATGGACCACTTAAAGTCGGTCCCATAGTCGGTCGATTTAGATAGGTTTTACTGTAGATGATATATACACATTATATAGAGAGATAAAGAGAGAGAGACGGAGACAGAGAGGCAGAGAAAGAGAGGGAGGCACAGACACATACAGAGACAGAGGTTCTCTGGTCACACTGTTAACCTGACAATCAGTCACCTCACTCCGAAGTTCAAGCGTCGACCAGCGACCATTCCACCATTCAGCACCCACCACCACCAGCCCGGGAACCCCCAAAAAGAAAGATCAACAAAAAGAAAGAAGAAAACCCACCCCACAACGCCTACTATGAATAATGGGTGGCTGGTCGAGTGACTGGCATCCCCGACAACCACCATCGCATTGATCTACTGGGCTGTGTGTGTATGTGTGTCTATGTGTGCGTGTGTTACTGTGTGTGCGTCTGTGTGTGTCTGGGTGTCTGTATGTGTCTGGGTGTATGTGTGTGTCTGGGTGTGTCTGTATGTGTCTGTGTATGTATGTGTGTCTGTATGTGTCTGGGTGTCTGGATGTGTCTGGATGTGTCTGGGTGTATGTGTGTGTCTGTATATGTGTGTGTGTTTGTGTGCCTGTGTCTGTCTGTATGTGCATGGGTGTATGTCTGTGTGTCTGTGTTTGCTACTGTATGTGTATGTGTGTGTGTATGTGTATGTATGTGTCTGTATGTATCTGTATGTGTCTGTATGTGTCGGTATGTGTATGGGTGTATGTTTGTGTCTGTGTGCCTTTGTTACTGCATGTGTCTGTGTGTGTCTGTGTGGTGTGGTGCTGTGTATGCATGTGTGTGTTAGTGTCTGTGTGTGCTTGTGTGTCTGTCTGTGTGTGGCTGTGTGTCTGTGCGTGCTGTCAGTGTGTGTGGTTCTGCGTGTGTGTCTGAGTGTGTCACTCTGTTTGCGTGTATATGTGTGTGTCTGTGTGTTTCTGTGTGCTTCTATGTTTCTGTGTGTGTGTCTGAGTATGTCACTATGTCTGTGAGAGTGTGTGTGTCGTATTTACCATTCCTATCTAGCCCCCATTGGCGTTGACAAGCCAACACAGGCTTGTCCGTGTGCGTCTAACTCGTGTCGCTGTAACTACCTACGGGTACAATGAGGGCGGGTCTGACCCAGTGTAGCAGGAAATCGCAAACCCTGTAAATCGCAAACCCCCACTTTTGATTTCCTAGGAAATCGCAGACCCCCATACCATATATGGGCATGGGGGGGTTTGCGATTTCTGAGGAAATCACATATCCCCTCTGCACATCGCAAACCCCCCATGTTTGGCAGTCTTAAAGCAAGCACATGTGCTTTGTGCAGGTTTGTTTTGCTTTTAGAATTCCCACAATTTATGCAAGCATGCTTAAGCCACATTTACTAAATGGATTATTTGATTATTTTTAATTTCACGCCTGTCACAGCAAGGGCCATATTCACTGCGATCACTCACAAGAAGGATAGGCAGGTCAATTTGTGTCAAAGATACTAGACTATATCATTAAGAAAAGCCAGTACAACTATCTGTATCATTACCGTTTTCAGTGCATGTGCAGTCGGAATTACGAACTGGACTATCGCAAAGATGTTTTCATTAAGATTAATCCATCTTGATCCTCCTTGAATCCATTTTATCCCCCCAGATCTGGTAGAATTTCAAAATCAAACATATAGCTGCCATGCTTGGGGTGATAAATGCTACAAAGCAAGGGGGGTTTGCGATTTCCAGGGGGGTTTGTGATTTCCTAGTAAATCGCAAAGCCCGGGGTGTGCAATTTCCACGGGTTTGTGATTTCCTGCCACACAGGCATCCACTTCCCCTCTACCTGTGTATATAGCACGGCATCTAGAACAGATCGTAAAGCCACATCTGAACCAGGCGTGTGGGGATCTCCTCTTAGTGTTATCACATCACAACACCGGGTCTACGGTTGCATGATCCGCTTCCCCCGACAGGATGGATTTGTTCTTTTTTGTGTGATGTCTTATTTACCCTGTCCATAACGAGTAAGTCTCATCGTGGCTTGTTTTCATCGCTGAACAGCAATAGTCTCAGTTTGGTAGTAGCCTTGTCATCTTTAGCTGTTTCTGTTAGTGACTACCCTTAAGTATTGTAGTAGTCTACACTGACCTCTCAGGCAAGTAACCACATAGACAGGTAGGCGTGGGTAGTGTGGTGATATCAGGGAGCCTTGGTGGTGTAATGGTTAGCACACTGGCCCGGAATGCAAAAGAGATGTGGGTTCGAGTCCCGCTCTAGGTGCAATATTACCCATTTTCATCACCCCCACGACAGTATGTTAGTTTTGTTGGTGCCGCATTTGCGACATTTTGGTACATACCTAGCCTATGCGCTTGTGTTAGTAGGGATACTCGCTGATTTCGTTTAGTGGTTTTAAAAAAAACACAACAAAACGTCCTATCACATATAATTTGATATCAGGACGTCTGTTGTTTGTTGGATACATTAGTTTAAGGTCATATCAGAGCGGGTACGGACTTGTTGTAACAGTGCAACACTCATGGCAAGGTTATAGTTCTGCCCCACTGGGAGAGCAGTCTGCCGGAACCATGACCTGATACCCCACTCAGTCACATTATCCTGATATTGAGCTAACCAGTCCTTGTCCTATCCTAGTGATGCCGAGCGTCAGGCTAGGTAGTGACAAGTATACATTTTGTAACTGTAACTAGTCTAAGTAATTGGTTTCGACTTGGCCATGTTTTGAACTCCACTATAACAACATGGGTATTGATTTGTTTGTTTGTTTGTTGTTTTTTTACGTCCTAGACTTGTCGCAGTATGCATCATTGCGCAATGCCCAATTCAGTTGAATTACCCTGACACTATGACAAGCCGTCCTTGACCTATCCTAATAAGATAGGATGGCTGAATGAGTTGAGAGTTCGCCTCCCGTTTTTGGTAGATTGTGGGATTCGAACCCATGGGTTCGAACCCTGATCGAGTCAAACCATTGACTTAAAAATTGATACTTGTCGCTTCCTAGCCTGGCGCTCGGCGTTATTAAGATAGGACAATCACTGGTTGGCTCAGTGTCAGGATAATGTGACTGAGTGGGATATCAGGGCATGTCTCATGGTGCTGGAGAATGTGGGAATCCAGCTCAACTAATCGTATAACAAATATAAAACGAGCTGCTTTGGCGACTGGGCACGGTGGCCTAATCAGTACAGCGTGGACCTCCTGTGCGGAAGGTCGGGAGTTCGCTTCCCGGTCGAGTCAAAACAATGAATTAAAAATTGATACTTGCTGCTTCCTAGACTGGCGCTCAGCATTAATACGATAGGGCAAGGACTGGTTGACTCAGCATCAGGATAATGTGACTGGGTGGGTTATCATGGTGCCTGTGGCCTGATTTCCCAGTGGGGCAGCATTATAAAGTCACCATGAGTGCACACTGTCACAAGTCAGTACCCGTCCTGATATGACCTTAGATGTTTCCAGGACGTAAAACTCCAACAAGTAACTAACTATAACTAAGCTGCTTTCGCGATATCAACCAGGCGTAGTGACTAAAGTCTGCTATTTATGTTGAAAAGAGGCTACACACAGATGTACAGAGTACCCATCCCGGTGTTGTGGAAATAAATATTGACTTTCACGGTGCGTCTTTTTATCCGCGTCTTTTTATCCGCGACACAAGTGGCCCCAGAGGCAGACCGCGGGAAGCTAAGCGACCTTATTTTTAATGACAGCTTGCCATTAGAATACAGGTATATATTATTAGGTGGAGATAATTGGTCCAGCCCCATCGCCTTATATTAGCCACCTGTATTATACACCTGTGTGAATAAAAGTGAGTGTGTGTGTGTTTGTATGTTCACACACACACAATCTGCTGCCTTACAATGATCTCAAATTGATTGTAATAGTTATATTTTATAGCTTTTATTGTTTACTCGGATTCAGTAAAACCTCTCTAACCAACCACCTTCACAGATCGACCACTCCCCTATATCGATCACTTTATTTGGGTCCCAAACAATTGCCCATACAATACCATTGTAAAGATATTTTAAAAACTCCCTAAAGGGTGCATTCCTTACAGGCGGTATGCGGTATGCGAATGCGAATGTGAATGCGACAAAAAATCTAAATGCCTTGAAACCTATGAGCTACATTCCTTACACGCGGTATGCGAATGCGAATGGGAATGCGAATGCGTTTTTCCGATCGGTCCATGTAGCGATCGGTGTGGCATGCGGTATGCGGCACGCAGGGTGCGAATAGAAACCTGAGTCTGATGCGTCCATTAGTTTAACACTAGGAGAGGTGACTGAGCATTACGGAACGGCCTAGAGGGGTGCCGTGTACATAGTGATTAGTGTGTGCTTATAAGGGGGAAGGAGGCGGGAAGGTGAGAAAGCCGTGAGGGGAAGAGAGAGGAGGGGAGAAAGCCGAGGGGAGGATGGCAGGGAGGTGAGAAAGCAGTGAGGGGAAGAGAGAGGAGGGGAGAAAGCCGAGGGGAGGATGGCAGGGAGGTGAGAAAGCAGTGAGGGGAAGAGAGAGGAGGGGAGAAAGCCGAGGGAAAGCTACCAGATTCACAGAAATATGAATACTTATCTATAAATTGGCAATAATATAGCCAGTTGTGTGCCGCATGCCGCATGCCGCATACCGCGTGTAAGGAATCATGCCATTCGCATACCGCATGCCGCATGCCGCATACCGCATACGGCGTGTAAGGAATGCCCGCTTAAACCGACCACCTCCCTATATGAACCATTTAAAGTCGGTCCCATGGTGTTTCGATTTAGAGAGCTTTTACAGTAAATGGCTTACTCATTAAAACTCGTTATATTTCGAGAGCTAATTTGAGTCAAATTAGCTACAGAATTCAAATATGGAGGCATATTATTTAAAACCCACTAGTGTGTTTATGTAACATTAACCAGTGACATCACTATCAAGTATCACGTGACTCGTACTTTGGAATGGTCTAGTTGGAAACACACAGCAGACAATGGGCTCTTTTGTATAGAGACCACTAGACCAATATTGCCATTAAATTGATAATTTCCATAATGCACAAACTGGCTAAAGTGCCTGTCACACCTTACCGGATTGAGTACCGGACACAACCGGACAAAGAATTTTCTAGTCTGGTGGTGTTCGGTATCAAAATGTACTGAAATTTGTCGAAATGTTGAGCTTTCCTCCGGATGAAACGGTTGTTAAACGGACAAGGAAGTACATTAACGAATACCCACCGGACGATAACCGGACGACAACCGAATGTCTAACGGACGGATCGAACATCAACCGGACATGTACCGGACTATTCACGGACACACCAAAAACATATACTAATCGAATTCCCGCAACACCGTCAACGGACTCTGCAGGAAGCAAACTGGAGACGTAACGGATGGGTACCGGACATGAACCGGACAAAATGGACTAAACAGACTTAAAATGGACACCAACCATACACATCTGTCTGGCGGTGTCTGGTACAAGTTTTGTGCATGTTCAAAACTTGCCACCGTACACACCGGACACCACCGGACAGAGAATGGACATGCCGGATGCGTACCGTATATAAAATGGACATTGACGTATTTCACCGGACAGTGTCCATTTTCTATCCGGTACCCCAATCCGGTAAGGTGTGACTGAGCCTTAAGCCACTGAATTTCAGCTTATGGGTTTTTTGTAACTGTGTGTGCCTGTCTAATGCTTCAAAATCAATATAAATAGATAGATAAAACCCACAGAATCATGAAAACAAATTGCGGTAATGGTGATGCCCGATTGATGGAGTGTTTTTGCTCATCACTTTGTAGCCGTAAAACACCATGTCAAAAGCAAATTCCTTGTTAAATATTTGGAGAGAAAGAGAGAAAGACAGAAAGATAACGACAGAAAGAGGGAGAAAAAAGAAAGAGGCATAGACACACAGAAACAGTGAGACATGGAAAGACAGGGAGAGACAAAGAGACATAGAAACAGAGAGAGACAGACCGAGACAGACCGAGACAGGCCGAGACAGGCCGAGACATGCCGAGAGAGGACGACGAGAGAGGACGACGAGAGAGGACGACGAGAGAGGACAACGAGAGAGGACGAGAGAGGACGAGCTAGGGTGAATACTGTAGCCATGGTGACAATGTTTATGTCCCTTTTGGTGGGATTGCTGGACTAACAGTTGAAAGGTGGCACTACATTTAGTACTGGTCTCGTGCCAGTTCAAGGCCAACGGGGGACCAGTGTGCCTGTCAGTCAGAACGCTAACTGGCCACCGAACAGACAGCTGAAAAGTGTTGTTTACATAATATCTACTAGATAAAAGATTCACCCGGTACATAATCTGTGTAAGGATGAATCTTCTTACTAAATATCTACGTCGTCTGACATAGACTAGACTCTAGTTAGACAACAGATTCACCCTGTCTCGCAGTACACGGGTGAATACCACCCCTATATAAAAGCTGTCGAAAAAGCGGGGAAATGAAATGAGAGCCTAAATCTACAATCTAAAAGTAAGAAGCAATATTTATTCTTCATATATGTTAATATTTCCCCGCTACCTTTGAGTTGAAAAATATAATAAAACATATAGTTTAATAGAATTTAAAGGTGAAATCGACGGCGTTCTATGGCCGCCATCTTGTCTTTTTGCATTCTCTCCCATTTCACCAACTCTGTGCCGCTATAAGTACCCATTTGATACTGGAGGCAGGCATTCTACTTCCTGTTCCATTCTAAAGCTATTTTCGCCCGTATTTAGACTACGTTGTCGTTCACCCATGTACTGCGAGTACAGGGTGAATCCTTTATCTAGACTCTAGTAGGCTACTACTACTAGTAGTAGAAATTGCTAGCGGAGTGTCAGCCAAACAAACGTGGTGTTCTCTCTGGCAGAGTGGTTAGAGTATCTGACTTTTTTTCGAGTTCGGACTCCTAATCTGAAGGTCGGTGGTTCGATTCCTTGTGCCCCCAAATCTGCCAATTTGGATTTCCACCTCTGTGTATAACTTACAGAGTCATCAAAGGCTGATTGCTCTCATACCGTGTCTATGTGGTGTGGGAGGTTAAAAATCCCTTGGGTCGGTAAAAGTGTAGGCTCAGGCTTTCTATCAACAAACTGGCTAATGGTGAAAACAAGTCTATTCACATGATAGGGTGTATAAATCTGCAAGAGAAAAAAAAAAAGAAGAAAAATGCACTCACTATCCGGAATGCATTATGGGTGAATATCGAAGGCGACGGACCCGTTGCAACGTGAGTGTCCATAGACGTAGGCCCGGGGACCGGTGTTACAGTGGGTGTGGTGTGTGTGTGTGTGTTTATTTATAGAGGCCGGTGGCCGTGCCGAATACAATTAGCATTATTTCAGCGTGCTATGATAATAGCGCGACATTAAGTTATGGCCATTATTGTTTAATGACTTGCCGAATGTCGGCTGCACGACTTGATTTATTCCCGCCTCCTGCCCCGGTTATGACGGTCTAATTACTACGTCGATGCTGGCGATCGTAAATACATTAACCTCACCGCCACGCCACGGGGTAGGGGGGTGGGGGTGGGGGGAGGGTTTGTGAGGGAGGCGTGGGACAGTTTGGGGCGGTGGAGGAGGGGTGTTTAGGAGGGGCATTGGGGGGGGGGGGGAGTGGTTTCTGGGGAAGGGATAAGGGCAGTGGGGTGGAGGAGGGGGGATGTTATGGAAAGATAAAGGGGATTGGGGAGGAGGGGAGTTTTTGTTAGGGATAAGGGACAGTGGGGGGGGGAGTGTTTTGTGAGGGGAAGCGGGCAGTGAGGAGGAGAGGAGCTAAGGGTTGAGGGGAGGAGGAAAGGGGGGGGGGGAGGAACAGGAAACAGGTATGAGTGGTACAGGCGAGGAGAGGAGGCGGAGTGGGGGGGGGGGCAGTGTGTGTGAGGGATAATGGGCGAGGGAGTGGGAGCGCAGGGGGGGGGGCAGTGAAATGTGCAGGGGGTTACGGGGCGGAGGGATGAAGAGGAGGCGGGGGTGGTGGGGGAGGAACAGCGGTGTTGGGGGAAGGAAGGTGGATGAGGGGAAGAAGAGTGTGTAGTGGGTGAGATACGCGGTCGAGGGAAGCGGGGGAGTGCAGAGGGCATTGTGGTGAAGAGGAGGGCATATAGAGCGGGGAGAGTGGAGTGGGGGTGGGGTGCAAAGGAGCATTGTGTAAAGAGGCGGTGTGGGGTGGGGTGGGGGGGGGGGGGGGGGGGGCGGCGGGGAGGGAAGAGGCGGATAATGGTTAGGTGTGAAAAAAGAGTAATAGGAGGGGTGTGGTGTGGTGTGTGGGGGTGGGGGCGGGGGGGGGGGGGGGGGGGGGGGTGAATGGGTGTGGATTGGGAACTCTGATTGGTAGGGGAGTGGACGGTTGTATGGTGGGGTGGGGGGGGAGGGTAGTGGGTGTAGGTGACATAGAGTAGCACCTGATGGCGTGAGTGGAGTTGTGTGTGTGTCTGTGTGTGTGTGTGCGTGTGTGTGTGAGGGGTGGTGGTGCTATTAGAGACTAGACAGGTTTTTGTGAGTGGTTTTTTTTGTGAGGGAGGGGTGGGTGGGTGAGGGGGGGGGATGAGTGGGGTTGATTACACGCAAGAGTAGTACACTATACAGACAGACTACAAATAATTCATTACTATTGTTTCATAAGCACCGAGTCTAAAAATAAATTTAACATTGGGAAAAAACCCATCACGAAGGGGGGTTGCATCCTTTGCTATTTAGACATAGATAGACATAGATAGACATGATACATTCTCACTGATATATATATATATATATATATATATATATATATATGTATATATGGCATATATATATCAATGTGCAATATGTGAAGAGTTCAGGCGCAAAACCTTGTAAACGCCAATCCAAAAATTCAGACACAGATTGGAATTAACCCTTCAACAAATTCTTTTTTTACATTCCTAATTGTGAGTCCATAATTCCATAATGATTTATTCACAAGCAAACTGGAATTAATGAGAATTAAAATCAGCCTCAGGTAAAAATAACTTATTTTAATGGAATTTTTGGATTGGTGTTTACAGGATTTGCGCCTGACCTCTTCATATATGTATATATATATATAATATATATATATAATATATATATATATAATATATGCTCTTAAAAGTTCTCGCGGTGCATAAAAGTAAATTCCCTAGCTCATGGTCATCTTTGTTTGTTATTGGCTTTGATTCATCATTCTTTTAAAGTCGCATAGTCCGGTGGTTTTGAATTTCTGTATTTTTTCTGAGATAAATATATTAGATCGATCACTAGTATCTACTTTACATTTGTTCAAAGTAACTTTTATTTTAAATAGTAAACTTTTGAGATATTTTGAGTGCAACCATGGAAAATTAGATTTGGCAGGCTTGCCAAAACTCTGACACCATAGATTTCGGCAGGAACAGGTTCAGTTAAATTGACCCAGTATTGCCTACTATGCAGAAACAAATGCTTAATAACTGCATCAGTATCTAAGTTAGATATGTGAAATCAAATCTAGATAATTGGTTTGGTTTTGAACATTTGATATTTCATTGGACTCTGCAGCTTTAACAAAAAAGTAAAATGAGGACTGGGAGAGAACTATAGGGTATGCACTGACGTCACGCTAAGTGGAAGTGCGGCCATTGTTGAGATACAAACACAATAACAAACCCAACCTGATCAATGCATTGTCAATGGCAGTGAGCAATCTGCATACAGAAAAAGTGAAATATCTCTAAAACCACACCACCTAAACACAAACCGCTTGGAACACATATAGAAAACATGTTTACCAACAAGATTATATCAAATTTATAAGGTTAGGGTTCTGGATTTCTATTAATTTTGACTAAAACTGACGTTTTTCGTTGCGCGTACCGGCGAACTCAATGCATTGTCAATGGCCGTGAGCAATCTTCATACAGAAAAAGTGAAATATCTCTAAAACCACACGACCTAGAAAGAAATCGCTTAGTACACATATAGAAAACATGTTTAACAACAAGATTATATTAAATTTATAAGGGTAGGGTTCTGCATTTCTATTAATTTTGAATGAAATAGACGTTTTGCGCTGCGCATACAGGCAAACTCTATGGGATGTTTACTGGTTGATATCGCCACAATGGCCGCGCATCCGGTTGATGACGTCACGTGAATACCCTATGTAGTGGAATCGTCCACACATGGGTAGCGTGATTAAAAGAAGGAAGAAGAGTTAGGGAGGGAGGACACTTAAAAAG
Organism: Branchipolynoe longqiensis; assembly: GCA_030323885.1. Classification (NCBI taxonomy): domain Eukaryota; kingdom Metazoa; phylum Annelida; class Polychaeta; order Phyllodocida; family Polynoidae; genus Branchipolynoe; species Branchipolynoe longqiensis. The sequence continues at coordinate 116,921,816 of CM059188.1, forward strand.
ACACAGCCATAAAAAGAGGACACTTAGAAAGACAACTATACTAGGTGCATGCCCCATCCCCCTACACACACCCACACACACACTGAGCCATCTGGCGTGTGTTGGCCGGTAGCTAGTAGACTGGTTCGCCCTCTGTGTTAGAACAGACAGGCTGCTAACACCAACCACCCCTTCACCTATGTGGTGCTACCGGACGCGGTGGCCAAATCGATAGAGCACAGGCTTCCCGTGTGGAAGGTCGAGAGTTCGATTCCCGGTCGAATCAAACCAATGACTTACACAATTTATACTTGTCGCTTCTCAGCCTGGCGCTCGGCATTACTAGGATAGATCATAGAGTAGGGATTGGTTAGGTCAGTGTCAGGATAATGTGCCTGAGTGGGATATCGGGTTATGGTACTGGTGGCCGGATTTGCCAGTGGGGCAGCACTATGAAGTCAACATGAGTGTGCACTGTTACAAATTGGCACCGGTCCTGATTGACCTTAAATGTTGCTAGGACGTAAAACAACAAACAAACTAATTTCTGGCAATTTGTGACAAGGGAGTGTCCGAGAACCAGATCAGGTAACGACATCTTTTGGAACCGAGACTGGCCAGTCAACAAATTGGGGGCCGAACAAATAACCATTAATTAGCTCCTGAAATACCCCAAATATACCTCTTTTTTTTTTTTACCCCACTCCACCACAACCACTAAAAACCAGTTTTTACCACTATGGCCATAAGCTATTAATGCAATCTACCCGAAAGTTGTTAGCATGTCAGAGATAAAGGAAATCATGCGCATTGTTGCATTTTATTCTCCTATATTTAATGTTATTAATGTTTACTGTACTTATTTAATTTTGCCCACCGCTAATGTATCGTTAATATATTATTTTAAAAGTATATGACTTTGTTCCATTATTCCCCGTATTGTTGTCTAGACGTTTTTTTCACATTGAGCTTTTAAATTTAATTAGGTTTTTGTGAAATTAAAAAGAAATCTTTGTTATATATATGTAATGGCCCATGGCCCTCCGACTCTCACCCTGCCACACACACACAGAAGAACGCCAAGATCCAATATAAGTATGCTTCAACTTTGGTTATTGAACCAATCTGCTCTCCGCGCCGTCATCTGACCCCCCCCCTAACTCGCCAGGTCCCACATCGACTCTATAGGTTGGTGGGGTGGGGAGGGGGTGGGGTGGGGTGGGGGGTGAGCTAGCCACACGCAGTAGAGGGCAGCCCAGTCGGGGTCTGCCTGGTGGCTAGCCTTCCGCCACCTATCGCAGTTCAGTGTAACTGCATAGGTGTGCGGCGTAGTCTCCGCTGCTACCGCATGGTAGTAAGGCTCATGTACAGACTACTACACGGCCCCCCTAGAGTCTCACCGGTTGCAGACTGCGAACCGATGAGAATCGAGAAATGATAGAAGTCAACATGAGAACTAACTAGAATGGGAGAGAAGCCTTACAAAGAATCTTTGTATCCATATGCTCAATGCCTAGACCTGCCTGCAGCAATAGCAATGGGCTGCAAGGCAAACATGTCATCAATCTAGGTGAAGAAAGGAGCTTTAAATGATATGTCGCCACAAACGACCCCTCCCAGCCTCTATGTAGTTGGTAAATAGAAAGTTTTAAAACATTTGATATAGTTGTAATTTATTGTATCGAACATTGTATATTCTTCATTTAATTTTGCTGCAATTTCTCTCATTGGCTAACTTATATAAACCTTGTGTGTTTTCTCCTTGCATTATTTGACATTTACTCTCTTTGACTTCTAGTTCTACCCTACATAACACTTTATTCACCATCTTTTTATTCTTGCTCCTTTCTGCTGTAACCATTAGACACTCTCTCTGTTAGTGAACTCAAAAGAAAAGGTTCAAAGACTGCCTTAAATACAACCTGAAGAAATATACTCTCAACACTGAAACCTAGGAAACAGTGGCCAACGACACGAGTTCATGGCGTGCTTCTATTCACAAAGGCGCAGTTCAGTTTGAAACTGGTCATATATCTCAAAGCTAAACAAAAGTGTCAGCAGATGAAAATATCGTCTCCTTCCGCTAAATTCTCAGCCTGCAGCTACACACATGTCCAACGTGCCATTGCACATCCAGAGCGCAAATTGGACTTTTCAGTCATCGACAAATGATGAGTTGCTGTCGTCATCACCACCAATGGACAACCAAGAAGTGAACTACTCTCATCGGCTCTTTTATTGACATTCTTCTCTATTCTACCCTTACTCCAGTTGGTTTGACATTTGATTTCTATTTTGCATACTTACTTTAACCCCCCCCCCCCCTCCCCCTCCCACACCCCCTCTTTTAAAAAGATCCGGCTTGCTCCAAATTCTACTTTATGAACCAGACGCGGTGGCCGACACAGTAAGAGCGAAGGCTACTCATGCGGAAGGTCAGGAGTTCAAAGGCAAGCCTGTTGCTTGGCATCATTAGGATAGAGCAAGGACTGAGTAGCTCTGTATCAGGATAGTGTGACTGAGTGGGATATTAGGTCATGGAGTCAGTGGCCTGGTCTCCCAATAACGGAGCACTATAAATAGGCACGGGCGACAAATTAAAAAGATGTATGCAGTGTGCAATATTTTGAATGCTTCTTGTAGACTTTGTAATGACAATCTCAAATCCTCAAAAATAGAAAGCCTATATCTATTGCTCTTGAGCTAATCAAGTTTTAGGATTTATTTGATCAAATATATTTATATTGATTTAAAAATGGACCAAATATAATAAAAAGTAGAACCATGTGAAGGGAGTTTTGCTGACCAAATTCCATTGTACACTGGGGCAGCAATATAAAGTCGCCACAAGTGCGCACTATCACAAATCGGTACCCGTCTTTATTAAGTCGACTAACAGTTAGTCCCCCGCCCCCTGGTGCTATCACGTGACCGCTAATTATGACGTGGCATGGTGAACCCTGGATCCGGTACAAGTGTGAGCCGATCTGCCACTATTTCAACCACTAAAACCCGGACGCAGTGGCCGAATCGATACAGCGCGTACCTCGCGTGCGGAAGGTCAGGAGTTCGGTTCCCAGTTGAGTCAAACCAATGACTTTAAAATTGATACTTGTCACTTCCTAGGCTGGCGCTCGGCATTAATAGGATAGGGCAACGACTGGTTAGCTCAATGTCAGGATAATGTGACTGAGTGGGATATTAGGTCATGGTGCTAGCAGCCTGATTTCCCACTGGGGCAGCACTATAAAATCGCAATGAGTGTGCATTGTCTCAAGTTGCTGCCTCTCCTGATATGACCTTATATGTTGCTAAGACGTAAAACAACAAACAAATCTACCACTAAAAGGTAATCCGGTAGAGGCCCCAATTCTGTATATGCAATCGTCATTCTAATTTAGGTTGGAAGGTAGTGAACTCGATTATCATTATTGTTGTCATCGTGTTTTGTTTTATCCACTCATCACCATTAGTGAGTCATGCACAGTTTCCTCTGATTATTTCCTGACCCCACTGTCCTTCAATTTAATTGGATAATAACACGAACAAAAACACATTCATGTCTGTTATCTCAAGTTCTCTACGCACTATAGTGTGACAAGTAACAATCTTGTGATCGTCTTTGTTTGGATCAGCCACAGATGAAAAGCCATGAGCGCCTCTATTAGCAGCCTGGCTCTCTAACCACCGGCCATCCTAAGTGGTGAACCTGGCGGGGTGGCCAAATGAGTAAAGCTGAGATTCCTTCTACGCGGTATGCGGTATGCGGCATGCGGCATGCGGCATGCGGTATGCAAATGGGAAGATTCCTTCTACGCGGTATGCGCATGCGGCACACGACCTGCTATATTTAAAAAATAAAAATAAACAAGTATACTCCATACTGCACTGTATATGGCCTAAAGCTGAGATTCCTTCTATGCGGCATGCGGTATGCGGCATGCGGTATGCGGCATGCGGCATGCGAATGGGAAGATTCCTTCTACGCGGTATGCGGCATGTGGCATGCGGCACATGACTGGCTATATTTAAAAAATAAAAATAAACAAGTATACTCCTTACTGCACTGTATATGACCAAATATTGGATTTATATCTATGTACCTTTTCGTAGGTCACATGGGGGTTCCTACCTTTATTATAACCAAATTATAGATAAGTATTCATATTTCTGTGCATATGGTAGCATTTTTAGCTTTCCTGTAACCATCTGTCTCCCGGGTGCCCAGCTCACCATGTGTTTCCAATCAGCACCCCTGTGCGTGACTGTTCCGTAATGCTCAGTTGCCTCTCCTGTTGTTAAACTAATGGACACATCAGACTCAGGTTTCTATTCGCACCCAGCTTGACGCATACCGCATGCAGCACCGATCGCTACAGGGACCGATCGAGTTGTCGCATTCGCATTCGCATTCATATTCGCATTCGCATACCACGTGTAAGGGTTGCAGCCCATTGATTTCAAGGCGTTTCGATTTTTTGCCGCATTCGCATTCGCATTCACATACCGCATACCGTGTGTAAGGAATCCTAGCTTAATATGGCATTTGTATCTATGTAACTCTTGGTACGTCACATGGAGGTTCCTACCTTTATAATTACCAAATTATAGATAAGTATTCATATTTTTGTGGCTCTGGTAGCATTTTTACCAACCCAAACCCCCACCACCACCACTACCATATGTTTCCCCTCAGCACCCTTGTGCGTGACTGTTCCGTAATGCTCAGTCGCCTCTCCTAGTGTTAAACTAATGGACACATCAGACTCAGGTTTCTATTCGCACCCCCCTTGCCGCATGCCGCATGCCGCACCGATCGCTACATGGACCGATCGGAAAAACGCATTCGCATTCGCATTCGCATACCGCGTGTAAGCGTTGTAGCCCATTGACTTCAAGGCGTTTAGATTTTTTGCCACATTCACATTCGCATACCGCATACCGCATACCGCGTGTAAGGAATCTCAGCTTTAAGCGTCCGTCTCCTGGTTTGGGAGATTGGGAGATCCGAACCCATGAGTTAAACCAATGACTTAAAAATTGATACTTGTCAGTTCCTAGCCTGGCACTCGGCATTATTAGGATAGGGCAAGGACTGGTTGGCTCGGTGTCAGGATAATGTCACTGAGTGGGTCATGGTGCTGGCAGCCTGGTTTCCCAGTGGGGCAGCACTATAAAGTTGCCATGAGTGCGTGCTGTCACAAGTCAGTACCCGTCCTGATATGACCTTAGATGTTGCTAGGACGGAAACAAAATTATGTGGTGATATAAAAACAACAGCACACATGAATTGGTTGAAATTTAAAGCCGCATATATGATGAAAGCGTCAAATTTATCAAACCAAAACACTTACCTAGATTTTATTCTACACATCGAACTTAAAGTTGCATAGTCCGATGGTTGTGAGTTTCGGCAATTCTTTTAAGATAAAATACATTAGATTGATCGTTATGACCTAATTTACTTTAATTTAAAGCAAGTTTGATTTTAAGTGGCTAACTTTGGAGATATTTAAAGTGAAGACATACCAAATTAATTTTGGCCAGCACACCAAAACTCTGACACCATTGGTTTCAGCAGTAACAGGTTATATTAAATTGGTTTAGTATCCCATCCAATGCTTAAAAAGTGCACCATTATCTAAGTAGCAGATGTAGGATCAAATCTAGGTCAATGTTTAAGTTTTGACAATTTGATGCTTTCATCGGACTATGCAGCTTTAAATACTGGTTCACTTATTAAGCATCTGTTGCTGCATATTAGAAGGCCGCGCTAAGCTAAGTTAAAGCTGCATAGTCCGATGAAAATATCAAATTTATAAAACCAAAACAATTATCAAAATTTGATTCTACATATCTAACTTAGATACTGGTGCACTTAGTAAACATTTGACGTCACATAGAAAGGAATACTGAGTCAATTGAATAGAACCTGTTACTGCAGAAGCCTATGGTATCAGAGTTTTGGCAAGCTTTCCAAAATTTATTTTGCATGTTTCCATTTCAAATATCTCAAAAGTTAGCCACTTAAAATAAAAGTTACTTCAAGCTAAAGTAAGGTACATTATAACGATCAACCTAATGTGTTTATCTCAGAAAATTTCAGAAACTCAAAACCATCGGACTATGCACCTTTAATAGAAGCTGTTACTGCTGAAGCCTGTGGTGTCAGAATTTCGATGTGTTTGCAAAGATTAATTTGTCATGTTTGCACTTCAAATATTTCCAAAGTTAGCTATTTAAGTAAAATAAAAGTTACTTCACACTAAAGTGTGTAGATTATAACTATCAACCATGATATATGTATCTCAGAAAATGGCAGACACTCAAAACGATCAGACTATGCCACTTTAAATTGGACTAACTGGAGGCCATTTTAATATAATTTATGGGCACTTTCCCTTATGATTGATTAGATTGATGACAATTCTGTGACTCCTAACCTCATTTTACACTTGATTAAGAAACACTTGAGGCACCCACATAGTCACTGAGACCCAGCGCGGTGGCCGAATCGGTAGATTTAAGATAAAAGTTACTTCAAACTAAGGTAATGCCATGTACACACGTACCATATAGGATTCGCGCACTAAAACTCACGGCGACCTTACGACTGAAAACGCACCGATTCATTTTTCGAATCGCGAATCATAATCGCAAGCTAGCAGTTTTAGCCCTGAAACTGAGTTTTAAGTCACGAATCGCAATCGGTAGATGTGCTAGGGTATCGCACACCTACCGACTTTTGGCCAGTTTTAGATCGTAAATGGTAGGTGGGTGCGGATAAATGGTAGGTGTGTACCTGGCATAAGGTAGATAGATTATAACAATCAACCGAATATATTACCGGGCGCAGTGGCCGAATCGGGAGAGCCCAGGCCTCGTTTGCGGAAGATCGGGAGTACGCGAGTTTGACACCGGGTCGAATCAAACCAATGACTTAAACATTGGTACTTGTCGCTCCCTAGCCTAATGCGCGGCATTATTAGCATAGGGCAAGGGCTGGTTAGCTCGGTGTCAGGATAATGTGACTGAGTGGGATATTGGGTCATGGTGCCGGTGGCCTGATTTCCCAGTGAGGGAGCACTATAAAATCGCCATGAGTGCATACTGTCACAAGTCGGTACCCGTCCTGACATGACCTTAGATGTTGCTAGGACATAAAACAACAACAAACAAACAAACATAGTCACTGAGTTTATGAAAATGGGAGATATTGTGCTTAGAGCAGGATTCGAACCCACACATCTGCCATTCTGGGGTTCAGTGTGCTAACTATTACACTACCTAGGCTCCCTGAGGTAATCTCCTTATCCACGCCCACCTGTCTATGTGGCTCATTGTCTAAGAGCTCAGTGCAGGTTATTACACTCACCGTCCTGGAATCGTACATAATTTAAATGGTTTACGTCCATAAATCAATTAATGATTACGATTATATAAATACAGGTAATGCACTCACCATACACCCACAGGGTAGGTTCAACAATGATACTGATAGAGCGTGTTGCTTGTACGTGATCCTGGTCATGGCACCAGCGTCTTGGGGTGATTAAAAATGGGAAATAATGCGCCTAGAGCGGGATTTGAACCCACGCTTCTTGCTATTGTAGGGCTAGCGTGCTAACCATTACACTACCTAGGCTCCCTAATGGAATCAGCCTATGAAACTGTCTATGTGGCTCCTTGCCTGAGTAGGCTACTACGCCATTAACTGATATTAACGATGCCCTTAATGAATGACTGCAACATTAGTAGTGGAAACGCGCTGCTTATGGTTTAATCTGACAATAACACGGAAACTCGGCAATCTGTTTGTATCAGGCACTGAATTAACAATACAGAAAAGAAATTTAAAAATAAATAAATAGAAGTATATGCGTGCACACCAACAGGGACGGGAATGGTGAAAGCTAGCAACCCCGCTCTAAACATCTCGACCAGACGGGATGGCCGAATGCGTTGAGCGTCCATCTCCCATTTTGGTAGATCGTGGTCGAGTCAAACCAATGACTTAAAAATTGATACTAGTCGCTTCCTAGCCAGGCGTTCGACATTATTACGATAGGGCAAGGACTGCTTGGCTCAGTATCAAGATAATGTGACTGAGTGGGTTATCAGGTCATTGGTGCTGGCGGCCAGGTCTCTCAGTGGGGCAACATCATAAAGTCACCATGAGTGTGCACTGTCACAAGTCGTTACCCATCCTAATATGACCTTAGATGTTGCCAGCACATAAAACTCCAACAACCAACCCGCTCTGAACGTCACGTGAGATGGAGGTAAATATTGCGTGACGTCATTGCACAAATTGCATGGCATGTATTTACAATTGCACTGGCTGTTTCTGAAGCTTCCTGTTGTAATTGATCGAATCAACGTCGGCAATCATCTCATTCCTGGATTCACCTCATTCTAAGAATCTGCTCATTCATGCAATTCGCCAGCAATGGAAACACGCCCGGTAATACTGCACTTCATCTGTCGAATCATGAGATGAATGTCTGGAATTACCTCTTAAGGGGCTGTCACATTACGGCGTATGGCGGAAGCGTATGGCGGCGTAGCGGCTTACGTCATATACGTCGCCATACGCCGCATATGCTACGCATACGCTACTCATACGCTACGCATACGCTACGCATACGCCGCCAGTGCCGCAACACGCCGGCGTATGTGAAGCTTATGATGCATACGCCGCCATACGCTTTCATAAATTCGTCCGTCCTTTTTTTTTTGTGCATACTCAAAAAAACACGACCTATGTGGGCGTATGGCCCAAAATGTCAAAAAATGTCCTGGCACGCTCCCATACGCTCCCATACGCTACGCATACGCTACGCATACGCTACGCATACGCTACGCATACGCTACACATACGCTCAAACACACCCGAAAGTGGCACCCGATGGCGTACGTAGGTTTTCAATACGCTCCCGCCATACGCCGTAATGTGACAGCCCCTTTACATGTAAAACAGGTTCATTTGGGATATATTTACTTAAAGCTGCATAGTCCGATGACACATCAAATTTTCGAAACCAAAATAATTATCTAAATTGGATGTTTTCATCGGACCATGCAGCTTTAACTAACTGACAAAGAGGGAAGTTTCCAATCACCTGATTCATGGAATCACATTATTCATATAATCACATCATTTATGGAATCACCTCACTACTGTAATCACCTCATTTCTTGATTCCCCTCATTCACGGAGTCACATGTAATCACCATATTTATGTAATAAGCTGATTCATGGAATCACCTCATTCATGGGAACATCTGATTTATGGAATCACTTTATTCATGGAATCACCTCATCCATGTAATCACCTCATCCATGTAATCACTTCATTTGTATAATCACCTCATCCATGTAATCACTTCATTCATATAATCACCTCATCCATGTAATCACTCCATTCATGTAATCACTTCATTCATGTAATCACCTCATTCATATAATCACCTCATCCATGTAATCACCTCATTCATGTGAGCACCTCATTCATGTAAGCACCTCATTCATGTAATCACCTCATTCATGTAATCACCTCATTCATGTAAGCACCTCATTCATGTAAGCACCTCATTCATGTAATCACCTCATTCATGTAATCACCTCATTCATGTAATCACCTCATCCATGTAATCACCTCATTCATGTAATCACCTCATCCATGTAATCACCTCATTCATGTAATCACCTCATTCATGTAATCACCTCATTCATGTAATCACCTCATTCATGTGAGCACCTCATTCATGTAATCACATCATTCATGTAATCACCTCATCCATGTAATCACCTCATTCATGTAATCACCTCATTCATGTAATCACCTCATTCATGTAATCACTTCAATCATGTAATCACCTCATCCATGTAATCACCTCATTCATGTAATCACCTCATTCATGTAATCACCTCATCCATGTAATCACCCCGTTCATGTAATCACCTCATTCATGTAATCACCTCATCCATGTAATCACCTCATTCATGTAATCACCTCATTCATGTAATCACCTCATTCATGTAATCACCTCATTCATGTAATCACCTCATTCATGTAATCACATCATTCATGTAATCACCTCATCCATGTAATCACCTCATCCATGTAATCACCTCATTCATGTAATCACCTCATCCATGTAATCACCTCATTCATGTAATCACCTCATTCATGTAATCACCTCATCCATGTAATCACCTCATCCATGTAATCACCTCATTCATGTAATCACCTCATCCATGTAATCACCTCATTCATGTAATCACCTCATTCATGTAATCACCTCATTCATGTAATCACCTCATCCATGTAATCACCTCATCCATAGAATCACCTCATTCATGGAGTCACCTCATCCATGGAATCACCTCATTCATAGAGTCACCTCATTCATGGAATCACCTTCGTCATGGACTCACCTCTTTTGTGAAAACATGTAAATCACCAAAGTAATTTGACTCTAGGACATAAAACAACAACAAAAAAACATCTAGCTATATAGCACATTGTATATAGCAGTACACATCTTTCATGGACACAACTGTTAATACCTGACAGTTTTATTCCGCCGATTCTCAAACTAGATTCAGTGGTTTTTCCTAATTATAAAAAAAACACCTTACAGTTACACACATGTATATAATATACATATATATATATATCTATACAGTAAAACCTCTCCAACGACTTTAAATGGTCCATTTAAGGAGGTGGGAAGTTTAGGGAGTTTTTTATATATATTACAATGGTATATTGTACAGGTGATTGTCTGGGACCCAAATAAAGCGATCGATGTAGGGGAGATAGATGGTCGGTGTGAGAGGTTTTACTGTGCATACACATTATATCTCAAGTCCACAGCCGCACATCACGGGTTGTAGAGGCGGCGGCGCGAGGAGGCTAGGAGAGGGTGCCGGGAGGAGGGGTTTGACGCTTTCTCAGAAATTCCGGTGCTTATACATCACATATATATATATATATATATATATATATATATAATGTGTATGAACAGTATATATATATATATATACATATATATATATAAATTTACGATACACAAATAACATAAGGAGAAAGAATGAGAATAGATATATAAAGTAAATGTTCCCGTCGCATTTATACTCGTATAATGCGTTATGCATCACACACACAGGCAAACACACACACATATATATATATATATATATATATATATATTGTATTATGTGAATATAAAGGGGCGGAGCTTCTCTCCTATATGGGTTTTATGAACCTTGCATTTATTTGCTATATATATATATAGAGAGCTTAATATCCTGTTTTCCATGTTGTTTTCCTTTACCACACACCCACTTCCGGCAATGTCTACACACTAGCTTAGCAGGGTGTGCTGTGCCAGGGCTTGCAACTGACAGAAATAATGTTTATCATCTCAAATAGCTGACATGTGTGGCTCAAGTCGCTTAAACCAACATGGCCGACCGGCGGCCCACTGAGCAAATTGTTCGTCCGGTATTTTCTCGAAAATACAAAACCACGTAATGCAGCCGCCTCACTGAGCGATAATAGAGGCTGCTAATTGTTTCCACGCAATGGAGCCGCGCTGTCCCTGTTAACAACCACTGATTGCACCTGTAACCTGCAGCAGATAGTTAGTATTTATTATATATGCACGATACACCTGTAGATTGTCACCGGTTTTAACATACCGGGGAACACTTATTATACCTACTGCCCACACACCTAACACTATTACCTACACCCCTACCGACTATTACCTACACACCTACCCACTATTACCTACACACCTACCCACTATTACCTACACACCTATCCACTATTACCTACACACCTACCCACTATTACCTACACACCTACCCACTATTACCTACACACCTACCCACTATTACCTACACACCTACCCACCATTACCTACAGACCTACCCACTATTACCTACACACCTACCCACTATTAACTACACACCTACCCACTATTACCTACACACCTACCCACCATTACCTACACACCTACCCACTATTACCTACACACCTACCCACTATTACCTACACACCTACCCACTATTACTACACACCTACCCACTATTACATACACACCTACCCACTATTACCTACACACCTACCCACTATTACCTACACACCTAACACTATTACCTACACACCTACCCACTATTACCTACACACCTATCCACTATCACCTACACACCTACCCACTATTACCTACACACCTACCCACTATTACCTACACACCTACCCACTATTACCTACACACCACCCACTATTACCTACACACCTACCCACTATTACCTTACACACCTACCCACTATACCTACACCCCTACCCACCATTACCTACACACCTACCACTATACCTACACACCTACCCACTATTACCTACACACCTACCCACTATTACCTACACCCTACCCACTATTACCTACACACCTACCCACTATTACCTACATACCTACCAACTATTACCTACACACCTACCCACTATCACCTACACACCTACCCACTATTACCTACACCCCTACCCACCATTACCTACACACCTACCCACTATTACCTACACACCTACCCACCCACATTACCTACACACCTACCCACTATTACCTACACCCTACCCACTATTAGCTACACACCTACCCACTATTACCTACACCCAACCCACCATTACCTACACACCTACCCACTATTACCTACACCCTTACCCACTATTACCTACACACCTACCCACTATTACCTACACTCCTACCCACTTACTTACTATTACCTACACCCCTACTGACTATTACCTACACCCTACCCACTATTACCTACACCCCTACCCACTATTACCTACACCCCTACCCACTATTACCTACACCCCTACTGACTATTACCTACACACCTACCCACTATCACCTACACACCTACCCACTATTACCTACACACCTAACACTATTACTTAACCCTTACCCACTATTACCTACACCCCTACCCACTATCACCTACACACCTACCCACTATTACCTACACACCTACCCACTATTACCTACACCCCTACCCACTATTACATACACACCTACCCACTATTACTACCGACCTACCCACTATTACCTACACACCTACCCACTATTACCTACACACCTACCCACTATTACCTACACCCCTACCCACCATTACCTACACACCTACCCACTATTACCTACACACCTACCCACTATTACCTACACACCTACCCACTATTACCTACACCCTACCCACTATTACCTACACACCTACCCACTATTACCTACACACCTACCCACTATTACCTACACCCTACCCACCATTACCTACACACCTACCCACTATTCCCTACACCCTTACCCACTATTACCTACACACCTACCCACTATTACCTACACCCCTACCCACTATTACCTACACCCCTACCCACTATTACTTACACCCCTACCCACTATTACCTACACCCCTACTGACTATTACCTACACACTACCCACTATTACCTACACCCCTACCCACTATTACCTACACCCCTACCCACTATTACCTACACCCCTACTGACTATTACCTACACACCTACCCACTATCACCTACACACCTACCCACTAATACCTACACACCTAACACTATTACTTAACCCCTACTCACTATTACCTACACCCCTACCCACTATCACCTACACACCTACCCACTATTACCTACACCCCTACCCACTATTACCTACACACCTACCCTCTATTACTAGCCACCTACCCACTATTACCTACACACCTACCCACTATTACCTACCCACCTACCCACTATTACCTACACCCCTACCCACTATTACCTACACACCTACCCACTATTACCTACACCCCTACCCACTATTACCCACACCCCTACCCACTATTACCTACACCCCTACTGACTATTACCTACACACCTACCCACTATCACCTACAGACCTACCCACTATTACCTACACACCTAACACTATTACTTAACCCCTACCCACTATTACCTACACCCCTACCCACTATCACCTACACACCTACCCACTATTACCTACACACCTACCCACTATTACCTACACCCCTACCCACTATTACCTACACCCCTACCCACTATTACCTACATCCCTACCCACTATTACCTACACCCCTACCCACTATTACCTACACCCCTACCCACTATTACCTACACCCCTACCCACTATTACCTACACACCTACCCACTATTACTACCCACCTACCCACTATTACCCTCAGCCCTACCTACTATTACCTACACACCTACCCACTATTACCTACACACCTACCCACTATTACCTACACACCTACCCACTATTACCTACACACCTACCCACTATTACCTACACCCCTACCGACTATTACCACTTACCCATTAATACCTACACCCCTACCCACTATTACCTACACACCTAACACTATTACCTACACCCCTACCCACTATTACCTACACACCTACCCACTGTTACACACACCTACCCACTATTATTACACACCTACCCACTGTTACCTACATACCTAGCTTCTCACCATTACTACCTACATACGCACACTTACCCACTATTACCCACACAGTTACCCACTATTACCCACACACGTACCAATATTACCTACACATCTACACTATTACCTACACGCCTAGCTTCTCACCATTATTACCTCCATAAACACATACATACCCACTATTACCCACCCACTTACCCACTATTACCCACACACATACCACTATTACCTACACACCTACACACCTAGCTTCCCACTATTATTAACTACATACCCACACACGTACCCACTAGTACCTACATACACCACTATTACCTACACACCGTCTTGATATGACCTTTGATGTTGCTAGGACGTAAAACAACAAACAAACAAACCTACCTACTGTTAGCTACTTACCTACACACTTACCTACTATTTCCTACTTACCTACTCACTTACCTACTATTCCATACCTACATACACACTTACCTACTATTTCCTACTTAGCTACACACTTACCTATTTACTACTTACCTACACACTTGCCTACTATTCCCTACATACATACACACTTACCTACTATTTCCTACTTACCTACACACTTACCTCCTATTCCCTACTTACCCACACACTTACCTACTATTTCCTACTTACCTACACACTTACCTATTTCCTACTTACCTACACACTTACCTATTTCCTACTTACCTACACACTTACCTACTATTTACTACTTACGTAGCACTTACCTACTATTTCCTACTTACACACACTTGCCTACTATTCCCTACATACATACACACTTACCTACTATTTCCTACTTACATACACACTTACCTACACACTTACCTCCTATTCCCTACTTACCCACACACTTACCTACTATTCCCTACTTACCAAACCACTTACCTACTATTTCCTACTTACCTACACACTTACATATTTCCTACTTACCTACACACTTACATACTATTTCCTACTTACCTACATACTTACCTATTTCCTACTTACCTACACACTTACCTATTTCCTACTTCCCTACACACTTACCTACTATTTCCTACTTCCCTACACACTTGCCTACTATTTCCTACTTACCTACACACTTACCTATTTCCTACTTACCTACACACTTACCTGCTATTCCCTACATACACACTTACCTACTATTTCCTACTTCCCTACACACTTACCTATTCCCTACATACCTACACACTTACCTACTATTCCCTACATACACCCACACTTACCCCACTATTACCTACCTACTCACTTACCTACTATTCCCTACCTACCCATGTGCCCACTATTACCTACACACTTACCGACTGTTAGTATTACCTACACACATACACACCTACCTACTGTTAGCTACCCACCTACACACTTACCTACTATTCCCTGACTTACCTACTCACTTACCTACTATTCCCAACCTACTTACTTTTACCCACCTACTATTTGTATTACCTGCCTCCACACTTCCATATAATAACCTGACTACATCTGCACATACCTACACACGTACTACCCACCTACACACACACACCTACCCACCCACCCACACACACACCTACCCACCCACACACACACACCCCTACCTGAGTACCAACGAGCGGTCGACCCTCACCGATATTTGTGTAACATATCCCATGCTGAGTACCTGCTATGCCTGTCTTTTGTGTCTTTTGTTTTGCGGTGCGTTCGACCACGATGATTAAATAATGCACTTAAAAAGAAGGAACTGCGTGACATTGACACAATGCAAATAGTTACCTACATGTGGTCGCGCATCCAATATGCTGCAAGCTTATTCGGTAAACAGAAAAAATGCGAATTGCATCAAATTTCTAAACGTATAATTAATTGCGCGCGTGCCGCTATAGTTAGCTGAATAGCGGAAACAATGGTTTGTACCTGATGCTCCCCAGGTCTGTGCAAGCTGAATGGCTTGGTTGGTTGGTTTTTGGAGTTTTATGTCCTGGCAACATCTCAGGTCATATCAGGATGGGTACCAACTTGCGACAGTGCGCACTCATGGTGGCTTTATAGTACTGCCCCACTGGAAAATCAGGCCACTGGTACCATGACCTGATATCCTGCTCAGTCACATTGTCATGACACTGAGCTAACCAGTCCTTGCCCTATCCTATTAATGCTGAGCACTGGGGTAGGAAGCGACAAGTATCAATTTGATAAGTCATTGGTTTGACTCGACCGGGAACTGAACTCCCGATATTCCGCATGCGAGGCCTGCACTCTACAGATTCAGCCACCATGCCCGGTGCTGAATAGCAGTATAACATAGTCGGCAAGGACCGGGTCCAATAGCAATCCAACATAGGCGGCAGGGACCGGGTCCAATAGCAGTGCAACATAGGCAGCAGGGACCAGGTCCAAGAGCAGTCTAACATGGTCGGTAAGGACCGGGTCCAATAGCAGTTCAACATAGGTGGCAGGGACCGGGTCCAATAGCAGGTCAACATAGGTGGCAGGCACTGGGTCCAATAGCAGTCTAACATAGGCGGCAGGGACCGGGTCCAATAGCAGTCTAACGTAGTCGATAAGGCCCGGGTCCAATAGCAGTCCAACATAGGTGGCAGGCACCGGGTCCAATAGCAGTCCAACATACACGCTATTCACACACTCACACACTATTATTCACATACACATACACACACTATTATACACACATGCACACACTCACACACTATTATACACATACACATAACACTATTATACACACATGCACACACACACTATTATACACATACACACACTATTCACACACTCACACACTATTATTCAAATACACATACACACACTATCATACACACATGCACACACTCACACACTATTATACACATACACATAACACTATTATACACACATGCACACACACACTATTATACACATACACACACTATTCACACACTCACACACTATTATTCAAATACACATACACACACTATCATACACACATGCACACACTCACACACTATTATACACATACACACTATTATACACACATGCGCACACTCACACACTATTATACACATACACACACACTATTCACACACTGACACACTATTATTCACATACACGTACACACACACTATTATACACACATGCATGCACTCACACATTATGACACACCTACACACATACATACACATCACTCACACATTATTACAAACGCTATTGCCCCCACTCTTTCACTCAGCCCCCCACCCCCACCCCCACCCCACCCCCAACCATTACGCAAAGACTGCCCTTCCAATTGATCGCTCTGGTCGGTCGTCCCGGCGTCCCCGGCCCCCGGCTACAGGGACACTCAGCCTTCGGAATCATGATACTATGATAGCCCGGCGTCTGTAATACGGCGTACAACCGCCCCGGGCTGAATCAATCTTCACCCGCGCACACACACGCACACACACGCGCACACTCACACACTCTCTCACACACTACAACACTCTCACACTCACACATACATACACACAGTCGGCGCTGAAGGTGTGGGAAAGAGGTGGGTGTTTTTGGTAAAGACCCGGGCGTCGAGAGGTGGTGTTGGTGTGTGTATGTGTGAGTGTGTGTATGTGTGAGTGTGTGTACGTGTGAGTGTGTGCATGTATATGTGTGCGAGTATGTGCATGTGTGTGAGTGTGAGTGCATGTATGTGTGCATGTGGGTGAGTATGACAGATAGAACAGATAGAATTGCAGAGCACGGATCTCGAAAAAGACTTGGGGGTCTGGATAGACCCGAGCCTGACCTTCTCTATTCATTGTGAGACCCAGGCTGGGAACGCCACTAGAACACTCGGCCTCATAAGACGTACTTACACATACCTGGATGAAGTCAGTCTGACCAAGCTATACACATCCCTGGTGAGATGCAAGCTAGAATATGGATATCCAGCATGGGCACCAATGTACAGGAAGGACTGTGAACTTCTCGAGAGAGTACAGAGGCGCGCAACCCGCCTAGTACCAACCCTGAAGAATTTCTCTTACAAAGACCGACTACGAGCACTAAAACTGCCAAGCCTATACTACAGAAGGGCCCGTGGAGACCTCATTGAGATCTACAAACACCTCAGCGGAACTTATACAGTCAAAAACCGGTATATCATACTCGAGCCAACACACGGTCTGATAACCAGAGGGCATAATAAGAAGATCGTCAAACCCAGAACTAACAAGCAAGTTCGTCAAAATTTCCTCACTGAAAGAGCCGGGAACACTTGGAACAGATTACCAGCTGATGTAGTGAATGCCCCAAGCTTAAACTCTTTCAAAGCACGCCTTGATAAGCCCTGGGGAATTTACCGCTACAGTCAACGCTCGCCGCACAAAAACTATAATTTCACTAGGTCCCACTTAGACAGGCCAAAGCTGCTACAGGCATTGATGCCTAATTTCTTAAGCAGAAGAGGATAAGTATAAGTAAGTATAAGTATAAGTATAATTATGTGTGTGAGTGGGTGTATGTGTGTGAGTGTGTATATATGTGAGTGTGTGTGTGAGTGTGTGTATCGGTGTATGTATGTCTATGTGTGAGTGACCTGCATGTGTGTGTATGTGAGTGTGTGTCTGTGAGTGTGCTATATGTGAGTGTGTGTGAGTGTGTGCATGTATGTGTGAGTGTGGGTAAACGTGAGTGTGTGCGTGCATATTATAAGTGTATGTGTAAGTATATGTGTGAGTGTGTGTATGTGTGTGCTGTATATGTGAGTGTGCTGTATCTGCGAGTGTGTGTCAGTGTGTGTATGTGTGAGTGACCTGCGTGTGTGTATGTGAGTGTGTGTCTCTGTGAGTGTGCTGTATGTGAGTGTGTGTGAGTGTCTGTATGTATGTGTGAGTGTGCTGTATGTGAGAGTGTGTGAGTGTGTGTATGTATATGTGAGTGTGTATAAACGTGAGTGTGTGCATGCATATGAGTGTATGTGTAAGTATATGTGTGAGTGTGTGTATGTATGTGTGAGTGTGCTGTATGTGAGTGTGTGTGAGTGGGTGTATGTATGTGAGTGTGCTGTACGTGAGTGTGTGTGAGCGGGTGTATGTATGTGTGAGTGTGTATAAACGTGAGTGTGTGCATGCACATGAGTGTATGTGTAAGTATATGTGTGAGTGTGTGTATGTGTGTGCTGTATATGTGAGTGTGCTGTATGTGCGAATGTGTCAGCATGTATATGTGTGAGTGACCTGCATGTGTGTATCTGTGAGTGTGTCTCTGTGAGTTTGCTTTATGTGAGTGTGTGTGTGAGTGTGTGTATGTATGTGTGAGTGTGCTGTATGTGAGTGTGTGTGAGTGGGTGTATGTATGTGTGAGTGTGTATAAACGTGAGTGTGTGCATGCACATGAGTGTATGTGTAAGTATATGTGTGAGTGTGTGTATGTGTGTGCTGTATATGTGAGTGTGCTGTATGTACGAATGTGTCAGTGTGTGTATGTGTGAGTGACCTGCGTGTGTGTATATGTGAGTGTGTGTATGTATATGAGTCTGGGCGTTTCTCCGGTGAAAGCTCCCATAGTTTGGCTTTACCAAAGCACCCCCTCCACACCCACACTCCACATCCCACCACCCCGACCCCCCGATCCCTGCTGAAGTATCATCCAGAAAACCACAATGTAATTAATTAAACGCGCCGCCTGATTCACTGTTGCGTGTCGGCGCCATTCATCACCACCTCTAAGACGCGATTCCGGCGTCCTGCCAACCAACAAATAAGCAAATACACATACAACATTCTTTTCAAGAAAAATGAATAGAAATGAATAAAAATGAATAGAAATTAATAAAAAATTAATAAAAAAATTAAAAAAAAATTTTAATTAAAAAAATTAATAAAAACAATTAATTAAAAAATTAATTAAATTAATAAAAAAAAAAAAAAAATATAAATAAATAAAAATTAATAAAAATTAATTAAAAAAAATATATATATATATATATAAAAAAATAAAAACAAAATAAAAAAATTAATACCCTCCACCAGACGCAACAAAAGAGGTGAAAGTAGACAGTGTACAACCGCCTTCTTCCGAACTCCTCACTGGTTAGCCTAGTGTCAGGATAATGTGACTGAGTGGGATATCGGTCATGGTGTTGGCAGCCTTATTAACCAGTGGGGCAGCACTATAAAGTCGCCATGAGTGCACACTGTCACAACTCAGTAGCCGTCCTGATATGACCTTAGATGTTGCCAGGACGCACAGCTCCAACAACCAACCAATCTTCCAAACGTGACAGGGTGGCTGAATCGCTAAAACCACAGACTTAATTCCCATGTGGAAAGTTTGGAGTTAGAAAACCCGGCCGAGTCAAACTAATGACTTACCAAATTTATTCTTGTTGCTACATAGCCTGCCGCTCGGCATTATTAGGATGAGGCAAGGACTGATTAGCTTAGTAAAGCGATAAAGTGACTGAGTGAATGCCTGGTGCGGGCAGAAATCTTCAAAGTGGAGGGCAGTAGTATGAAATCACCATGAGTGTGCACTGTTACAAGTTGATATCCGTCCTGATATGACCTTAGATGTTACCAGGACGTAAAACTCCAACAACCAACCAACCATTCACACACTCACACACTCACACACTCACACACTCACACACTCACACAAACACTCACACACTCACACACTCACACTCACACACTCACACACTCACACTCACACACTCACACACTCACACACTCACACACTCACACACTCACACACTCACACACATACACAAACTCACACACTCACACACATACACAAACTCACACACTCACACACATACACAAACTCACACATACACAAACTCACACACATACACAAACTCACACACATACACAAACTCACACACATACACACTCACAATACACACACCAACACCCCTCTCGACGACCGGATCTTATATTATAAAAGCACATGACCTTGGATGTTGCCAGATCGTAAAAACTAAAACCCCCAAACAACCCAAGCCCGGTGTGGCGGTTTCAGCGTGTTCCCGTGCTCAGACGTGTACCTCGCTTCTGCGCATGCGTCAGAATCTAATACGCATGGCTGTAATCGATTAACACTACCCGGGCGACTCGGGTCATTCCAGTCGTCAGAATTTCAAATAGAACACGGCGAGTGGAGTCGACAAATACACGTGCCGTGTGCAAAAAAAGAATAACTTAGATTAATTAAATGGAAATATAGGTAAACTAGGCCATCATAAAATACTTTAAATCCTATTTTGCTGTAGTTTTATCGGTTATTAAAAAAAAAAAAAAAAATGTTCCACCCGAGCGGGAGAAGCGTATTCGATTATTCGACCCGAGTTTGTAGGATGTGCGCATGCGCCAATAAGTGACTCGGGTGACCCGAGTTGATGCGCAATCTGCGCATGCGCAGAAGCAACGGGACACGGCTGAGCACGGGAACGAGCTGAAACCGCCACACCGGCCGGGCGTTTACAAATCCTGCTGATGCATGGTTACACCGCGTGGCCCTTAAGCGCCCCACCCCCCAACACACACGCGCACACACACGCACAAACACAAACGCACACATGAACACCACCATACACACACGCAAATCGCGCCTCACCTCAACCGGAAGTTGAGCAGTGCGCATGTCGGTCGGGGCGCGGGGAGGAGGGGGCGCGTAGGCCGGCAGTTAAGTAGGGTGCTGGGTGTTGTTAAACAATTCATCATGGTGGGTTAAACCTTGGGGCCACGCGGAGCCCCCCCCCTCACACACACCCTCACACACACCCTCACACACACCCTACCCCACCTACACACCACCCTCCAACAGGCCGGTGTCCCGGTTTCAGCACACTGTCAGTTTCAGCCGTGTGCATAGACTCAAACTCAAGGCATTGTCAATGGTCGTGAGTCACTAACCTTATAAATTTAATATAATGTTTTTGGTAAAGATGTTTTCTACATGTGTACCAAGCGATTTGTTTCTAGGGGGTGTGGTTTTAGAGATATTTCACTTTTCCTGGATTTTCTGTATGAAGATTGCTCACCACCATTGACAATGCCTTGAGTTTGACGGTACGCGCAGTGCAAAACATTAGTTTTATTCAAAATTAATAGAAAGCAAGAACCCTAACCTTATAAATTTAATATAATGTTTTTGGTAAAGATGTTTTCTATATGTGTACCAAGCGATTTGTTAATAGGTGGTGTGGTTTAGAGATATTTCACTTTTTCTGGATTTTCTGTATGAAGTTGCTCACCCGGGCTTGAAACGACACCCTCAGCCACAAGACAGGATGGCCGAATTAGTTGAGCGTCCGTCTCCTGTTTTGGGAGATCGTGGGATCCGAACCCATGAGTTTGTGGGTTTGAACCCTGATCGAGTCAAACCAATGACTTAGAAATTGATACTTGTTACTTCATAGCCTGGCGCTTAGCATTATTAGGATAGGGCATTAGGGTTGGCTCAGTGTCAGGATAATGTGACTGAATGGGATATCAGGTCAAGTAGACCAGACCGGATGGCCGAATGAGTTAGAGCGTCCGTCTCATATATTGGTAGATCGTGGGGTCGTGGGTTCGAACCCTGTTCGAGTCAAACCAATGACTTAAAAATTGATACTTGTTGCTTCCTAGCCTGGCGCTCAGCATTATTAGGATAGGGCAAGGACTGGTTTGCTCAGTGTCAGGATAATGTGACTGAGTGGGATATCAGATCATGGTGCTGGCAGCCTGGTCTTCCAGTGGGGCAGCACTATAAAGTCGCCATGAGTGCACACTGTCACAAGTCAGTACCCATCCTGATATGACCTTAGATGTTGCTAGGACATACAACAAACAGGTCATGGTGCTGGTGACCTGGTCTCCCAGTGGGGCAGCACTACAAAGTCGCCATCAAAAGTGCGCACTGTCACAAGTCCTGATATGACCCTTTTTTTTTTTTTTTTTTTTTTTAATTTATTGAGGCTGTATTTATACTGTCCATAGCATGTAAGCCTGGGTATCCAGGCTTGTTTTCAATGCTGGCCAGCTGTAGTGTTGGTGTTGTCTTACCAAGCAGTAGCTGCTGATAAGTTATTTGATTGTCTGCATTTCAGTAGCAGATAGATCTGTTGGTGCGTTTAGTAGCCTATGTTAGTTTTTTTGGGCCCTCTTGGCATTGAATTTTTGTTCTATTCTTATTACTATGTTAGTTGTTTTCTTAGGGTTCTATGTTAGTGTTTTGGGGTTTTCTTGGGAAGAGTTTTCCGCTTTTTTCTACTTAATTCTATACTAGCCTATTTTATTTACATGTCCATAGGCCTGTACGTAATAGGTGGTTGAGTTATGTTTGTTTGAATTTGATTTGATTTATATTGTTGTTGGGTATGTTATCTGGCTTTTATATTTCCGGTTATCCCGCCCTGGGCTGTCCAGTTGGTGGGCCGTGACATATCACCTGCCCCCTTGTGGTGCAGTTCAGTTGGGGTTCCCAGTTTTTATTTTGCACAAATATTTTTTGTACGTTTTTAGGTCAGGGATTTGTCTTTCTTTCACTGTTTGCGCATTCCATGCCTTGGCAGCCATTTCCAGTGTGCTCCTTTCATGGGCTTTGATCTGGCTTCTGGTCTGCCTTAGAAGTGGTGCCTTGCTTGCTCTGGTGTCCCTTAGTGGTTGGGTTAAACACTTAATGTCTTGGCTATATCCATATGCTAATGTTTTTAGGTGGATTATCCTTCTGTTTTCTAGTAGCTTTACTTTAGTTCCTTTGTGTAGGTCATAAGTGGGGTGTAGTTTGTCTACTTTCAGGCAGATTTTCAGGGCCCTATTTTGTAGTATCTGCAATTTTTTAAGTATCTCTTTTTTAGCACCCATGTAGATTACATCCCCATAGTCAAAGTAGGGGAGTACCATGCCTTTGAAGATTTTTATTGACATATCTTGTGTCATATAGTTTCTTAGTTTATCAAATAGCCATAGTTTGTGATTTACTTTTTGTATGATTTTTGTTACACACAGATTGTAGTTTAGCTGGCTATCTAGTTCTAGGCCTAGGTATTTGTAGTGATTTACACTTTCCAGTGTTTTGGTTTCCTAGTTGATGTTGCCAGAACCATTGTTTTTTTTTTGTGGGGTTTTGTTTGGGTTTGGTTTTTTTTTGGAATCGCTGAATCCCTGCCTTGTCCATAGGGGTAGGCATTTCAGTTATATCGCGGACACGTTCTGCTGTTGGTTTCAAACCAGATTGAGTTAATGTGTGTCCTACATAGTTCACTTCTGTCTCACAAATTACGGACTTTTTTGGGTTGAGGCGCAAATTCGCCCCCCTCGCTCTTTTAAATACATTTTCTAGATCATCATTGTGTTCTTTCTCGGTGCTCCCATATACCAATATAAACCTTAGATGTGGCTAGGGCATAAAACAACAAACAAATAGAAAAAACGCTCAAGCAGGTGTTGCGGCGTTAAGAGTATCAATAGCTTCGCCTTCATCAGAAAGATGCGAACATAGTAGGAGTAAATACCCCGCACAAAGTCTATACAGAGAAGGAAGCTTGTTTTATTTAACGATGCCTCCAGAGCACATTGATTTTATCATCGTCTATTGGACGTCAAACATATGGTCATTCTGAGATGGTTGTTTTTAGGAAACCTGCTGCCGCCACGTAGCCTACTCTTTCTTAAGCAGCGAAGGATATTTTATATGCACTTTCCCACAGACATGAAAGCACGTACCACAGCCTTTGATGAACCAGTTGTGGACCATTGGTTGGTACAGAGAAGGAAGGCATACTCACCTAACCCCCCCCCCCCCCCCCCCACACACACACACATTGCCACCCCTTCATCGCCATCGCCATCGGCATCGCCATCGCCATCCCCATCCCCATCTCCAGCTCCATCTCCATCTCCATCTCCATCTCCATCTCCATCTCCACCCCACCCCACACCCCGACCCCCACAGTCGAACACACATACATCCGTGGGAATTTGCTCAGTGCACGTCAGACATCTATTCCAGGTGTGTGTGGGGGGGGGGGGGACCCTACAACAAATTAGATGTTTTGTTTTGTTGTTTGCTGAGGTTTTAAATTCTTGCAACATCAACGGTAATATACTGGATGCGGTGGCCGAATCGGTAGAGTGCAGCCCCTCTGGCGGACGATGCTGAGTTCAATTCCAGGTCGAGTCAAACCAATGACTTACAAAATTGATACTTTTCGCTTTCTAGCCTGGGGCTTGGGATTAATAGTATAGGGAAAGGACTGGGTGGCTCGGTGTCAGGATAATGTGACTGATTGAGATATCATTATCAGGTCATGGTTCCGGTGGTCTGGTCTCCCAGTGGGACAGCCTTATAAAAGTCGCCATAGGTGTGCACTGTCACTTGCTATCCGGACCGCACTTCGTCCACACCTCTCTCTATCTCCTCTCTGCTGGCCTTGCTCCTCCTTGATAATGTCTGAAAAGAGTTCCAGGAGGGGGAGCCCACCAGCATTTAACTTTCTGCTCTTACTCTGTATGTGTCTTTGGCTCACCTGCTGGTCACCATAGAGCAAATGGACACGGTCCTTTGACTCAACTCTCCTTATTTCTCTTTCCTATACTCTACCCATTTTTTTTTCTCCCAGGCTTACTTCTCCCCCTGATCAAGGGAGTTGTTTGCTTGGGTGGGGCCCTTTACCTTATCGTTTCTCTCGCTATGTTCTTGTTGCTGGAACCGCTGGACCCACCTTTTCCTGTCCCTTCCTCCTAAACCCTTGCTGCTGTCGACTGGATGCAACTGCTCTGCTACTGCCGGACCGGAGAGATTCGGAGCCGCCCCAATGCTTTGCCGTTTTGTAAAGACATCCCCAGCTTCTACAACCATCCCACCGAAGATTAATCTTCAACCACAGATTGGACTGATTTATCGGGGCCTCTCTATATTGCTGCAGTTCTGCAGGCGGTACCAGTCATAAGGTTACGAACCACCCCAAAAGCGAGCCCTGTCCCCCAGTCGGTACCAGTCCTGATATGACCTTAGATGTTGCCAGGATGTAAACTCCAACAACCAACCAACCGTCGCAGGTGAGTAGGTGACACCAGCCGTGCTGCCCTCGAGTCTTGAAACCCTTTCAGACTTTACCCAAGAGCTATCTCGACTCCCACTCCCTGCTTCCCTTCCCCCCCCCCCCACACCCTCCTGCACCCCCCTCACACCCCCTCACACCACCACACCCCTGCCAAGACACCCTCTGAGGTAGATAAAAGATTCACCCCGTACTTCCAGTACAGGGGTAACAACCAGCCTTATATAAAAACAGTTGAAAAATCGGGCTAATGAAATGAGTCTTTATGAGAGCCTAATTTCACAATCTAAGAAGCAACATTTATTCTTTGTATATGTCTTCATGTTTACTCGCTACGTTTGAGTTGGAAAATATAATAAAACATATACTTTAATGCAATTTAAAAGTGAAATCGACGGCGTTCTCTGGCTGCCATCTTCTTGTCTTTTTGCATTCTCTCCCATTTCACCAACTCTGTTCTGATATAAGTAACCATTTGACACTGGTGCCAGGCATTCTACTTCTTGTTCCGGGTCAATCTTGTTCCGGGTCAATCGGGTTACCGGGTCAATCTTTTATCTACCTCTGAGGTAGATAGATGTTTGTTTGTTATTGTTTTACATCCTAGCAGCATCTAAGGTTATATCAGGACGGGTACCGACTTGTGACAATGCGCACTCATGGCGATGTTATAGTGCTGCCCCACTGGGAAATTATGCTGCTGGCACCATGACCCGATATCCCACTCAGTCAAATTATCCTGACACTGAGCTAACCAGTCCTTGCCCTATCCTATTAATGACGAGCGCCTGGATAGGAAGTGACAAGTATCAATTATAAAGTCATTCGTTTGACTCGACCCGGAATCGAACTGCCGACCTTCTGCACGCGAGGCCCGCGCTCTATCGATTAGGCTAGCGCGCCCGGTGAGGTAGATAGAAAAGCTGCCTCAGTAGGAATTACCTGTGGAGGGAGAGGTGGTTCCAGTGCGTACTGTTTATCTATATTGGCACAGAGTTGGTGAAATGGAAGAGAATGAAAAAAAAACCCACAAAAAAACCCTTATTATGGCGGTCACAGAAAGGCCTTGAATCGAGTTTTAAAATCTATTAATCTATATGATTTAATGAATTCTTCATTCACAAACAGTGGGTAAATATAAAGAGGTATTTGAAATATATAGTTTGCTTTTTACATTAAGAATTTATGTGAGAATTTTATTTGCAAAGCTTTCCGACACTTTTTCTGATGCGTTGTTCAGCAGGCCTGTCTGTCTCAGAGTAACCTCAGAGGAAGCCTCCCCTCAATTCATAGAAACCGAGTAGATGAAGTTATTAATATAAATGTTGCTTCTAGGATTACCCCCCCCCCCACACACACACACACAAATACAACACATACAACCTTCTCCGATGACCAGGCCCTGAGGGTTCCCATCTTGGCGTCTATTGTTTTTGGGGAGTTTTCAGTCGCATTGGTGCACTGAAGGCTGCAAATTTGCAGCACTGTATGGGCACCGCTGAAAGCAGTCCCATGTGGTCGGGAGTTGGCTTCCGATGGGTAGTGATCAGAGGAATTGGGGGGGGGGGGGGGGGGGGGGGGGGGGGGGGGAGGAAGGAAAAAGGCAGCCTAAGGAGCCCAACCACAGTCCTCTGAGAGGGCCGGGGGAGGCTGGGTGGTTGGTGTAGTTTTACGTCCCAGTAAGACCCTAGGCCATACCAGGACATGCACTGATTTGTGACAGCATGCATTCAATTCAATTCTTTTATTTTAACTCTCTGCAAGGTATGTTTACAATAAACTGAGGCGATACAATAAATGCATACAAATTCCTTACAGACAGAAAGGATCCCAGAAAAGCGATGCTTATCTAGCTGGTCTCCATGATGTGAACGAACAAGTGATGACAATAACAAATTATTACATTTTTAACTAATGATTATGATGAGATACGGATGCGTCTCTTCACAGTTAGTAAAAAACTAAGTAATGATAGGAATATTATATGGATATTGTGTCATGGATTCATGTACTTACATGCAGTATCAGTAGTTATTTTGCATGTATGTTAATAGGGGTATTATATATATTCTTTACTGGTAATCGATTTAGTATGCATTGAGATAGCTTATCTTTAGTTTTTTACAGAAGTTTTCCAAAGTTTGAAGGTTTCTAATCTCTACTGGTATTGAGTTCCAGATATTGGTTCCTTGGTTTTCAGTTGTTATTTTGCCATATTTGTTTCTAGTGTGTTTGTGATGTATGTTATTTATCTGTCGTGTGTTATGGGAATGGACCTGATTGTTTTCTTTGAAGAGATTATCAAATATTTCAGGGAGGAGGCCATTCTTTTGCTTGTAAACAAATTTTGCGATGTATATTTTATAAATGTCAGTTACCATAAGTAAGTCCAGGTCTTTATGAAGTGATTTAGTTGGGGTGAGATAGTCTTTGCTATACAGTATTTTCAAGGCTCTGTTTTGTTGTGTCTGTACCCTTCTTAGGGTTGATGATTTGGCTCTCCCATACACCTCTATACCATACTGGATTTTGGAGTAAACGTATGCATAGTATAGTAATTTTTTATTTTCCTCATGTACCCGCCGTCTGATTATTTTTAATGAGTTAGCCGTTTTAATTATTGAATTATTTAAGTTATCAATATGTTCATCTGAGTTGAGGTTCTCATCTAGAATTATACCTAGGTATTTCACAGAAGGAACTCTCTTTATTGTCTTTTTGTTTATCTTTATGTTGTTTAGGTAATCAGGAATGGTTGTACTTCTGCTTTTAAATATTGTGTAGCATGTTTTGTTCAGGTTTACTGTTAATTTGTTATCATTGCACCATGTAAATATATCTGAAAGGAATGTTTTAATTGAATGTTTTAGTTGTTTGGGTGAATTTGAGGTTATGAAGCCGTTGGTATCATCTGCAAATAACCTTGTTTTGACATCTTGTTTTGTACAGTTGACTATATCATTTGTGTAGATCAAAAATAGGAGAGGTCCCAGGACAGAACCTTGGTGGACACCATTGCTGATTGAGTTTAGCTTGGATCGTTTACCATTTATGTATGTAAATTGCTTTCTATTGCTTAGGCAACTCTCAAACCATTTAAGTCCCTGGCCTCAAATTCCGTTGTGGCACAGTTTTGAGAGTAGGATGTCATGGTCTACGGTGGTATCAAATGCTTTGCTCAGGTCTAAGTAGACTCCTGCAACATGTTTCCCATTTTCAAGGTCTTGTAGTATATTGTCTAAGATTTCAGTCAGAGCCATTATTGCTGAGTGATTCTCTCTAAATCCAAATTGGTATTTGTATAATATTTTGTATTTGTTAAGAAATTGGTAAACTCTTTTGTACATCAGTTTTTCCATTAATTTGTTTAGGGTACTGCGTAGGCTCATTGGCCTGTAGTTATCAACTAGGTATTTCTCATTTTTCTCATGGATGGGTATTACTTTGGCAATTTTGAGATTTTCAGGAACAGTAGCATTTGCAAATGATAGGTTTATTATGTGGGAGATTGATGGTGTGAGTAGAGTGTCACACTCTTTGATTATTTTTGGCGAGATATTGTCATGTCCACTTGACTTATTAAGATTTAGTTTCTTTATTTCTTCTAGGGTTTCTTGTTCATTGGTGGGACTAAGAAAAAAACTATGTGAATTTGGGTGTTTAAGATATTGCTTGTGTGCTATGCTATTACTGGTGTGTTTTGCTGCAAGTTTTTCACCAATTGAACAGAAGTGTTCATTTAATGTGCTGGCGATATCTTCATTGTTTGTCATTGTTTTATTGTTATAGATTAGTTTGTCAATTTGATTTTTCATTTTTGCTTTATGTGAGTTGATGATGTCTCCAAAGATTTTCCAGAGGGTATAAAGATTTTGCTTCTCGTTGCTGACTAGTTCTTTATAGTAGCCTTCCTCTGCTGATCGTAGACAAGTGATTAGTATATTCTTATATTTTGTGTGTTTTATTCGGTTTTCACCTGTTGGGTTGAGTTTGTATGTTTTGAAGTATCTATCTTTTACTGCTATACAAGTTTTAAGGCTTGATGCGATCCATCTTTTATCTTTTGCTCTTTGTCTTGATAGTTTTGTTAGTGGGAAAGCTGCATTAAATGCTGCATTATAAATCTGGTAGAAGATGGTTAGG
This sequence comes from Branchipolynoe longqiensis, assembly GCA_030323885.1. Lineage (NCBI taxonomy): Eukaryota > Metazoa > Annelida > Polychaeta > Phyllodocida > Polynoidae > Branchipolynoe > Branchipolynoe longqiensis. The sequence continues at coordinate 116,952,464 of CM059188.1, forward strand.
GCTTTGTTTACTTCGGTTACTTTGTAGTATTCTTTCCAGTCTGAGGTTTCAATAAGGTCTTTGAATTTAGCCATGTTTTCCCCCCCAAATATTCTAATAATGGGTCTGTCCTGTTTTTTAATGGGGTTGTGAGATTGAATTGTTATAAAGTTGGGTAGATGGTCAGTGATATTGCAGTAAATATTTCCTGTGGATATATTCTGATTACTTTTTATTACATTGGCATTTATTAGTATATGATCAATACATGAAATTTGGTAGTCTACTATTCTGGTTGGTAATGTGATGGTGGGGATGAAGTTTTGCTTAAGTACTGTTCTAAAGAAGTTATTGACATGGTTATTCTGTTTTATTTTTAGTCCATCAATGTTTAGGTCCCCTGTTATTATGCACTTTTTGTTTTCCAAATTAATTTTCTTCATGTTGTTTTCAATTTGTTCAGTGAAGTGTTTGAGGCATTCAACACTACTGCCTGGGTGTTTATAGATGACCCCTATTATGTAGTCATCCTTTTTATTTGGAAAGTTAGTTTCAAGCCAAATGTTTCCTATTTCTAAGTTTTGGTTACTGTTTATATTACTGTCTAGTATTAGTAAGGATTCAGTTTCCTCTATGGTTTCACAGCCTTGTTGTCTGTTTCCACGGATACCTTCAGTGGACTTGCAGGCATCTGCCCAGTGTAAGAAAATGCCATTTTTCCTTCCAGTCATGACAACATAACATCCTGGATCTTTCTTTCTGCCTCTGTTTTTTTTATTGGGTGATTTAGACATTTTTGATGGCGAGTTTGATATATATTTGGATAGTTTATGTCTTGTTTCTACTGGCATTACTTGTTTACAGATTTGGACAGGTGCCTCTCTTTGTTTGAGTGCGCAGAGATGAAAACTTTACTTTCTCTTTCACAACTTTTTCCACCTTTTGCTTTCACAGCATTGGATTTCATATTAACTTCAGGTGGTATTTGTTGGCGCAGGATGTCATATTTTCAGGAGATGTCAGTTTGGTTTTCTGGCCATTTGATAATTATTTAACTGGGTTAGTACATATTCAGTGTGCACTGTTTATTGACCACTGTTCACCACGGTTCACCTGATGAGCACCATTTTCAAATCAGATTTCCTCTCCCCTCACCAACCTTACAGTCTGGTTCTCCTGCAAACTGGATGTTTCAGCTGTGGTGAGTTTTGAGGTCACAGTTATCCTTTTCTAATTTCATCCATCGCTTTGACTGTGTGTTTGATGAAATCTGTGGTCTTGCTGGAGGGAACACGGTTGACCGTATTGCAGCACCCTCCGTTAATCGGCTACTTATTGGGTGCCATCTTGTCAAAGTGAAATCACATATACATGCACTCTGTCCATTATTGAGAAGCGATCAGGATTAAGTTTAACTCACTTACTAGGCTTAGTAATTGATATAAAACAGTTTGAGACAACAGTACTATCAGAGGCAGCACTGCTCTGCTTCTGGATCATGGTTCACCATGAGTGATAATAGGGAGCTTGGTCAGGTATGTCTTATTTATGGAGAACCTATCCCATATTATCCAAAGTTGTTCTCCCACATATACTCCCAGATGTTCCTACTGTCCTCTGATCATGTTTTCCAGTGTCCAAATGTCCGTTTCTGGTGTAAAAAGCATGATAATCAATCACCGTTCGTCGGCGCCGTTCGTCGGTAAACAATACAAGGTGAACGCATGGTGACTTTATAGTGCTGCCTCACTGGGAAATCAGACCGCCGGCACCATGACCTGATGTCCCACACAGTCACATTATCCTGACACTGTGCGCCCAGTCCCTGTCCTGACCTCATAACGCCAAGTGCCGAGCAGCAACAGGTACCTATTTTATAAGTCATTGGTTTGACTTGGCGTCTAGTGGCAGTTGACGCCCGATCTCTATTTTATTTATGGGGCTGTCACATTTCGACGCATCGCGCAAACGTACGGCGTGTTGTGTTGTGTGTTTTTTATTGTGTGTTGTGTTGGTGTGTGGGTGCGTGGGTGTGTGTGGTGGTGTGTTGTGGTGTGTTGTGGTGTGTGTGGTGTGTGTATGTGTCTGTATCAGTGTGTGTGTTGGTGGTTGTGGTTAGTGCCTATATGCCGACCCGTCCATAGATGTTGGTGGTGGTGTGCTTGGTGTGTGTGTGTGGTGTCTGTGTGTGGTGTGTGTGTGTCTGTGTGTGTGGCTGTGTGTGTGTGGTTTGTGCCTCAATGCAGGCCGGTCCATAGCCTGTTCACACCTCTGCTGCCTGACCGAGCCCTTCCGGCGGTATTCAGCGACAAATTGACATCTGGCTCAACGAGAAGCAAGTCTGCCCCCCCCCCTCCCTCCCACTCCTCCCCTCCCCTCTCCCCCGTGCCCCCTCTCCCCCCCCCTCTCTCCCCCATACCCCCCATACACCTCCCTCCCCTCTCTCCCCTCTCTCCCCCACCCCTCCCCCTCTCTCCCCTCTCTCCCCCATACCCCTCCCGCCCCTCTCCCCCCTCTCTCCCCTCTCTCCCCTCTGTCCCCTCTCTCCCCTCTCTCCCCTCCGTCCCCTCTCTCTCCCCCTCTCCCCCTCCGTCTCCCGCCCCCCCCCCCTTCCCATCCTCCCTCTCCCCCTCCACTTCCACCTGCAGTAGGGTGTGCGGTGTGTGGGAGGGAAGGGTAGAAGTGGTGGTTCTGTGGAGGAGCCGAACACTTTGATCTGTGGTAAGTGGGTGTAGTGTGACACATGGCCTCAACTCAGCACACAAAGCCCACGCTCCCACCCGACCCCCACCACCCCATCCTCACCACCACACCCTCACCACCCCACCCTCACCACCCCACCCTCACAACCCCACCCTCACCACCACACCCTCACCACCCCACCATCGCAACCCCACCCTCACCACCGCACCATCACCACCCCCACCCTCACCACACCACCATCGCAACCCCACCCTCACCACCCCACTATCACCACCCCACCCTCACCACACCACCATGACCACCCCACCCTCATCACCCACACCACTCCACCCTCACCACCCCACCCCCACACTAACTGACACACCATATAGGCATACATATAGTCATATACATATACATATGTACATTGTTCGCTCTCTCTTTCCTTTACCGTAGCCTAAAACTATATATATATATATATATATATATATATATATATATATATATAGATACATACATATACACACATGTGTACATCACCACCCCACCCTCCCACACTAACTGATGCACTATATATGCATACAAATAGTCACATACACATGTATATGCATACATACACACATGCATGCATTCATATGTGCATACATGCATACATACATAATACACACATACATACACACATACACACACACATATATACACACCTGCATACACCTAGCCATATAATATTTACACTACGTATATATACACACATACATAGATACAAATATACAGACAGACAAACAGATATTACGGGAAGCAGGCGACGATGGCCAGTCCTTACGACTACTAGTACTGGTACCACGAGATGATGCTTAAACAGTTACAGACAGCGAAACGAAAACATAGAGACTAGAATAATGGCATAATCAACAAAGAGTAGAAATATAACCAGCGTCTCGTCATGAATATGGCTATGCTGCCTCATCCCCCACCACCTCCTCCTCCTCCACCACCTCCTGTCGTAAAGAAATCACCAATCAATCAATAACCAGCATGACTATATAGAACACAACCAGCGAGACTACAAAAGATTATGACAACACATGACACTCTATAGAACACAAACAGCAAAACTAAGCAGAATACAACTAGGAAGACTGTATATAACACAACCAGTGAGACTGCATAGAACACAGCCAGTGAGATATAACACAACCAGTGAGACTGCATAGAACACAACCAGAGAGATATAGCACAACCACTGAGACTGTATAGAACACAACCAGTGAGATATAACACAACCAGTGAGACTGCATAGAACACAACCAGTGAGATATAACACAACCAGTGAGACTGTATAGAACACAACCAGAGAGATATAACACAACCACTGAGACTGTATAGAACACAACCAGTGAGATATAACACAACCAGTGAGACTGTATAGAACACAACCAGTGAGATATAACACAACCAGTGAGACTGCATATAACACACCAGTGAGATATAACACAACCAGTGAGACTGCATAGAACACAACCAGAGAGATATAACACAACCACTGAGACTGTATAGAACACAACCAGTGAGATATAACACAACCAGTGAGACTGCATAGAACACAACCAGTGAGATATAACACAACCAGTGAGACTGTATAGAACACAACCAGAGAGATATAACACAACCACTGAGACTGTATAGAACACAACCAGTGAGATATAACACAACCAGTGAGACTGCATAGAACACAACCAGTGAGATATAACACAACCAGTGAGACTGCATATAACACACCATTGAGATATAACACAACCAGTGAGACTGTATAGAACACAACCAGTGAGAAATAACACAACCAGTGAGACTGCATAGCACACAACCAGTGAGATATAACATAACCAGTGAGACTGCATAGAACACAACCAGTGAGATATAACACAACCAGTGAGACTGCATAGAACACAACCAGTGAGATATAACACAACCAGTGAGACTGCATAGAACACAACCAGTGAGATATAACACAACCAGTGAGACTGTATAGAACACACAGTGAGACTGTATATAACACAACCAGTGAGACTGCATAGCACACAGTGGGAGAGACTCGGGGGGAGACTCGGTGGGGAGGCTCGGGGGGGGGGGAATTCGGGGAGACTCGGGGAGACTCCGAGAGACTCGGGGAGACTCGGGGAGACTCGGGGAGACTAGTGTGCCCAAAAGTGACCCGACAGCAACCACCAGCCACGACGAGTACAACGCCTTCACACACAGCTTATCTAAACTCTCACTCGCCGACCCCCCCCCCCCCCCGCCCCCCGCCACCATTATGCGCGCGGCCATATTGAATTCCACGCCGAGGCCCCCCCCCCCCACCTCCCCCACTTCCTCCTCCTCCTCACCTCGTGTTGTGTGTGACGGGCGTGCACCGTGGTGACCACCAGATGTTACACGTTACTAACTCTTCTTTCAGTATTTGTTATGTACTTTTAATGAAACACACCCAGTCAATAAATACCTTGTCATGCTTTATCTCGCCCCGCCAGCATACCCCTCCTCCTCCCCTCCTCCCCCAGCAACACCTCCTTCTCCGCCACCACAACCCCCCCCCCTCCCCCAACAACATCTCCGCCTCCCTCTCTACCACCTCCCCCAACCATCACCTCTTTCTCCTATACCACAACCCCCTCCTCCTCTCTCCACCACCACCACCACCACCTCCTCCTCCCCCACCACCACCTCCTCCTCCACCACCTCCTCCTACTCCACCTCCTCCACCACCACCTCCCCCTTCCCCACCCACCACACCTCCTCCACCACCTCCTCCTCCACCACCTCCTCCTCCTCCACCTCCTCTATCACCACCACCTCCTCCTCCCCCACTACACCCACCTCCTCCCCACCACCACCTCCTCCTCCTCCCTCCACCACCTCCTCCTTCTCCATATATACACATATACAATAAAACCTCTCTAACCGACCACCTCCCCAAATCGACCGCTCCTCTATATCGATCACTTTATTTGGGTCCCAACAATACCACTGTAACCATATTCTTACTCCCTAAACCAACCACCTCCTAAATGGACCACTTAAATTCGGTCCCAAGGTCAATCAATTTAGAGGCTTTACTGTATATATATATATTATATACATACTCTATTTGGCTCGGCCTGTGGGGAGTAAGTTGGGCTGAGTGACTAAGTAAATAAATGTCCGTGAGTAATGCCAGGTACACACCTATCGTTTATCCGCACCCACCTACCGTTTACGATCTAAAACTGCCCGTTTCGCGCACAAAAATCACTAGGTGTGCGCTCCCCGCGCACACCTAGCGATTGCGATTCGCGACTAAAAACTCAGTTTTAGGGCTAAAACGGGCCGATTACAATTGCGATTCGCGATTCGAAAAATGAATCGGCCCGTTTTCAGTTTTAAGCGGGTCGAGTCACGAGTTTTAGTGCGCGAATCGTATACGGTAGGTGTGTACTTGGCATTACACCAACATCATAGCTCATGAAGATTCCCACAATGCAAGTGTTGAACCCAGGAAACAAAGAGAGAGAGAGAGAGGGAGAAAGAGAGAAAGAAAGAGAGAGAGAGAGCGCGCCAGCGGTGAAAAAAGGAACTACAGAGCACAAAGAGATGGCTGTGAGATAGGGTGTGGGCGGTGGAGTACGCCTCTCACAGTGAGGCTCTTGATATGACCTTAGATGTTGCCAGGACGTGGAACTCCAACAACCAAGCGAGTGAGGCTGTGAGGCTGCACGTAGTCTGAGACCAGCGCGTGAGGGCGCAGAGTGAGGCTGTGAGGCTGCACGTAGTCTGAGACCAGCGCGTGAGGGCGCAGAGTGAGGCTGTGAGGCTGCACGTAGTCTGAGACCAGCGCGTGAGGGCGCAGAGTGAGGCTGTGAGGCTCCACGTAGTCTGAGACAAGCGCGTGAGGGCGCAGAGTGAGGCTGTGAGGCTCCACGTAGTCTGAGACCAGCGCGTGAGGGCGCAGAGTGAGGCTGTGAGGCTCCACGTAGTCTGAGACCAGCGCGTGAGGGCGCAGAGTGAGGCTGTGAGGCTCCACGTAGTTAGAGACCAGCGTCTGAGGGAGCAGAGTTGGTTTTTGGAGTTTTATGTCCTGGCGTCATATCAGGCTGTACCGACTTGTTTGTTTGTTTGTACTTTTTTTATGTCCTAGCAACATCTAATGTCATATTAGGATGGGTACCGACTTATGACAGTGCACACTCATGGCGACTTTTATAGTGCTGCCCCACTGGGAGACAAGGCCACCAACACCATGACCTGATATCCCACTCAGTCACATTATCCTGACACTGAGCCAACCAGTCCTTGCCCTATCTTAATAATGAATTTTTAAGTCATTGGTTTTACTCGACCAGGGTTCGAACCCACGATCCGACTTGTGACAGTGCACACTCATGGTGACTTTACAGTGCTGCCCCATTGGGAGACCAGGCTGCCAGCACCATGACCCAATATCCCACTCAGTCACATTATCCTGACACTGAGCCAAACCAGTCCTTGTCCTATCCTAATAATGCCAAGAACCTGGCTAGGAAGCGACAAGTATCAGTATCAGTGGCGTTCTCTGTGGTGGAGTGGTTAGAGTGTCTGACTTTTTTCTAGGTCAGACTCCTAATCTGAGGGTCGGCGGTTCGATTCCCCATGCCCCCACCTCTGCCAATTTGGATTTCCACCGCTATGTATAACTTACAGCGTCATCAAAGGCCAGTTGCTCTCATACCATGTCTATGTGGTGTGGGAGGTTAATAATCCCTTGGGTCGGTAAAAGTGTAGGCTCGGGCTTTCTATCGACCAGCAGTGGAGTGGGGAAGACCAGTCAGTCGTCTGTGACTGGGATTTCCCTTGCTTGGGACAACTAATGTACTAAAAAAAAAAAAAGAGAGACAAATACGTGTTCACACTTCCTGTCTACCATTCGCTATATATCGCTATATCGCTGTGGGCCCGAAGAAAAGAGGTAGCGGGTTCTAATTTGAATTCCATTCACCTCCACGTGCCCCTGGAATATCCACACGGGGCCGCCATCTCTCACTCTCTAATCTGACCCACATGCTCCACTCTGCGGCCATGACCGGTGTGGCGGTTTCAGCTCGTTCCCGTGCTCAGCCGTGTCCCTCGCTTCTGCGCATGCGTCAGAATCTAATAAACATGGACGTAATCGATTAAAACGACCCGGGCGACTCGGGTCATCCGAATTTCAAATAGAACACGGCGAGTGGAGTCGACAAATGCACGTGCCGTGTGCAAAAAAAGAATAACTTAGATTAATGAAATGGAAATATAGCTAAACTAGGCCATCATAAAATACTTTAAATCCTATTTTGCTGTACTTTTATCGGTTATTAAAAAAAAAAGAAAAAATTGTCCACCCGAGCGTATTCGATTATTCGACCCGAGTTTGTAGGATCTGCACATGCGCCAATAAGTGGCTCGGGTGACCCGAGTTGATGCGAAATCCACGCATGCGCAGAAGCAACGGGACACGGCTGAGCACGGGAACGAGCTGAAACCGCCACACCGGATGCGGCGGCCGAATGGGTAAAGAAGAAGGTCGCGAGTTCGAATCTCTGCCGAGCCAAACCAATGACTTACAAAATTGATACTTGATAATTGGGAGTTCGAATCTCGGCCGAGTCAAACCAATGACTTACAAAATTGATATTTGATAATTGGGAGTTCGAATCTCTGCCGAGTCAAACCAATGACTTACAAAATTGTTACTTGATGATTGGGAGTTCGAATCTCTGGCGAGTCAAACCAATGATTTACAAAATTGATACTTGATAATTGGGAGTTCGAATCTCTGCCGGGTCAAACCAATGACTTACAAAATTGATACTTGATAATTGGGAGTTCGAATCTCGGCCGAGTCAAACCAATGACTTACAAAATTGATACTTGTCGCTACCTAGCCTGGCGCTCAGCATTTCTACTAGAAGGATAGGGGCAAGGACTGGTTAGCTCAGTGTCAGGATAATGCGCCTGAATTCGAAATCGTTGCATGTTGTCAGCGGTAGGGTTTCCCAGTGGCACATCAATGCAAAGTCGCCATGAGTATGCACTGTCACAACTCACTGCCCATCTCGATATGACCTTAGATGTTGCCCGGCTGTAACCCCCCCCCCCCCCGCCCCCGGCCACCAACAAACAAACTCTCTGAACTACCCATATATCCCTTTTCGTGTCAGGACATCTATAGAGCAATCATCTCGCAGTCATTCCACCTCCCACCCCACCCCCCATCGTTGGGGGTGGGGTGGAGGGAGGGGGCATCCCCACAGAGGACTGTGGTTGGGCTCTTAAGCTGCCTTTCTCCTTTCTCCTTCCTCCCCTCCCCCCCCGTCCCCCCCCCCCTCAATTTCTCTGACCACCACCCATTGGAAGCCAACTCCGACCATATGGGACCGCTTTCAGCGGTGCCCATACAGTGCTGCAGATTTGCAGCCTTCAGCGCACCAATGCGACTGAAAACTCCCCCAAACAAACAAAACAACCGACTTTGTCCCCCCCTCCGCCCCCCCTCCCGCACATCTCCATTTTCCGGTCGCTCGGTCAACCAAACAAGCTGTGTACTTAATGGTGCTGTCACATTACTACGTTTCTCACCATTGCGCGTCGACGTGTGCCGACGTGTCGCCTTTTTGGGCGACACATCGGGACGCGTCGGGACGCGTTACCGGCACGTTATGAACGCGTTACCGGTGCGTCGGTACACGCCGGTACATGTTGAGTTTTTCTAATTTATATCCTATGGCTAATAACATTTGTTGGGCTCGGAAATGGGTAGGGTTAATCAGATATTGGTTATATATTTCTTTGAAACAAGTTTTTGTTGACACATTTGACATTTTAATATTTAGAACAAGAATTACAGAAAATTTATGTCTAATCAACAATGGTAATGTAAACATCAGCCTGTAAAGTGACTGAAATTGTATGTTTCTTAGCTCAAAATGCTTAATTATGGAGAGTTGTGCCTTAAATACATTCATTATATTATTATATTGCATCCATCCATCCATGTCTGTGCCAAATTGTTATGTATTTTGATTAATTTTGAATCAAATTGAAGTTTTACCCTATGCGTATTCGCAAACTCAATGGCCGTACGCCTTCGCTTTGTTGCCAACGCCGTTTTCAGCGCATGCACAGTCGGAACGGTGATCTCGTCTATTGTGAATGATATATGCAGCAGCGTCCCAGTGGCGTGGATTATTTTTACATATTGTATTACAGGGCCGCTTCTCGTCATAAAACAGGCCGCTTACACCACTGACAACATCGTAGACAGCTGGAGCCTCTCCGTTGAGGGAACCCAGGTCCCTCCCCCCCCCCCCCCACACACACTCCCCCTGAAACCCCCACCCACACACTCCCAAGGTTCAAGCTGCGACATTTGTTTTCTATCTGCCTGTGTAAATGGTTTGCGCATGCGCTGCTGATCCACACATGTGGAATGTCAAATTCTGCTATTAACATGGTGCAGAATATGGGTTATTGTGGTAAGAATAAGGCCAGGTGGGGTCAGTGGCTACTCGATGTCGCATTGGTCGAGCTCTCGTCATGTGTCAGGGTTCTCCACACTCACGGCGGTGTGGGAGGGGGAGGGCGGGGGAGGGCGGGAAAGGCCAAGACCAAGATCATGCACATGTTCAGAGGTCAACCACTTCACCCCCTTTACCTAGATGGATCCCCTATCGAATGGGTCTCCACCTTCGACTACCTAGGTATCCGTCTAGACCGAGACCTGAACATGAGAGCCCTCTCCCGCCACCTGGCCACCAGAATGACCAACAGACTCCTCCTCCTCATGAAGAGGATCCCCGGCATCTCCTGGGGCGCACCGGACGGTGTACTCGCACTGTTCTACCGCCAGGCAGTCCACTCCGTCTTCGACTAGACCACGCTCACATTCGCTCTCACAGCCCTCGGGCTTGACAACCCCCAAACTCGTCTACCCAAAAACAAGATCTTCCTGAACGAGTTCCGGAAACTTGAGAACATCCAACACTGGGCTGCCAGGCTTGTCCTCCGTGTTCCCAGCACCACCAGGATCGAGATCCTCCTCCTTGAATCCAGCCTCCCTCCCCTCCACCTCCGAGGCAAACAACTTCTCACCATCCACCTCACAAGAACCCTCTCCTCAGGCCTTTCACCAACAATCGGCAGAGCCGCGGCCTACCTCCGAGATGGGACCCACGGTCACCCTCACATCTCCTACTGCCGCAAGGACGCCATCACCACCCTCAAGGACTCCCATGGACTCAACATTGCAGACTCCGCCCTGAGCCCTCACAAGCCACCATGGGTTTCCATCCCAGTGGAAATCCGAACCACCAACCTAGTTGCTGCCAAGGCGGCTTACGCCACCCCAGAACTCCACTCCCTGGCTTTCGAGGCCATAACTCAGGCGAAGGTGGACTTTCCCCTTGCAAAGACGGTCTACACTGATGGCTCCCTTAACCCAACATCAGGTAGAGCAGGAGCCGGAATCTTCATCCCCTTCTCCAACACAAAGAACACCACCAGGGTGTCAGACTTTGCTTCTACTCTCGACACCGAGCTCGCCGCAATTCACTTGGCCCTTGAAGACCTCCACAACTCTCTGAATGCCATAAGATCGCCCACCCAAATGCCCAACACTCCCTTGCCGATGCGATCCAGATTATAATCTTGACCAGACATCAGGCACACCTCAACACAATCCTGCTATGGGTCCCCTGTATGGTAATGACTGGGCCACTCTAGCCGGTGCCAACCGAGCAGATGTGGAGACAGCCATCCTTCCATCCATCACCAAACTGACTGCTGCCGCTTCTCGAGCCACCACCAAACTCTGGGAATGAGCCACACAGAAGGAACAAGTACAGAACCCTTATTCAATAAGCTGGCTCTGGTACACCCTGGTCAGAACGAACATCCCCCATCCAGTCGGCCTTCCTGCTTCTACCCAAGTCACCGTCAACCGCTTCAGGACTGGCTACCGCCGTTGGATTGATGTCCCCAACCTCCAGCGCTGTCCCTGCGGCACATGTGTCTAGAAATGTGTTTAAATGTGTTTAACATGTGTCTTCCATGTGTGTCCTTTATGTGTCTGTATACCTGCATGTGTCTACAAATGTGTGTAAATGTGTTTAAAATCTTTGTCTCCCCAGGTGTCCTTTATGTGTGTATATACCTGCATGTGTCTACAAATGTGTTTAAGATATGTCCTTTATGTGTCGACATGTGTGCCTATGCATATGTCCTCTGTGTGTTCTTTGTGTTTGTCCATTGTGTGTGTCCTTTGTGTGTGTCCTTTGTATGTGTCCTTTGTGTGTGTCCTTTGTGTGTGTCCTTTGTGTGTGTCCTTTGTGTGTGTCCTTTGTATGTGTCCTTTGTGTGTGTCCTTTGTGTGTCCTTTGTGTGTCCTTTGTGTTTGTCTATGTGTGTTTATAATATGTGTGTCTACATGTGTTTATATGTTTGTCTACATGTGTTTATATGTGTGTTTAAATGTGTTTATGTGTGCCTACATATGTTTATATATGTGTGTCTACATGCATTTATATGAGTGAGTCTATGTGTATTTATATGTGTGTCTACATGTGTTTATATGTGAGTCTACATGTGTTTAAATGTGTGTCTACATGTGTTTATATGTGTGTCTACATGTGTTTATGTGTGTGCTTAAATGTGTTTATGTGTGCCTACATATATTTATATACGTGTGTATACATGCATTTATATGTGTGTGCCTACGTGTGTTTATGTGTCTTCAGGTGTTTATTTGTGGGTCTATATGTGTTTATATGTGTGTCTACATGTGTTTATATGCGCGTGTCTATGTTTATATGCCTTAAAAGAACCTAATGAAATGTAATGTCAACACTGAAACTTTGGAAATAGTGGCCAATGCGTGCTTCTATTTGCAAAAGCGTAGCACAGTTTGAAACTGATCATATATCTCAAATTAAGCAAAAGCCTCAACAGAGAAAAGATTGTGACCTTCACCTTCCAGACTCACTGATTGCAGCTACACACACATGTCCAATGTCCCATCACACATTCAGAGCACAAATTGGACTCATCAGTCATCAACAAGTTCACAACAAATGATGAGTTGCTGTCATCGTCCTCATCGATGGACAATCAAGAGAGAGAGAGAGAAATGATCTAATTATATCCACCTTATTCTATACTGCAATATGCATATGTGTTCATTGCCAGCCATCTGGACATTTTCAACAAAAAGCTCAAATGAATACAGAGACATACATTGCTTTGCCTTTTAATAATGCATATTTCTTTTTAATATAATGGCCCACTATGCATTAATATTTCCACTGCATAATGAACTAATGTAGCAATAGAAGAAAAAACTGAAAACCTATCAGTTACTTGATGATGGCCTGTGTAGGAGCACCACAAAGAGTCAAACAGATAGATATCTCCCAGCAGCACCCTCTCTGCCAAAATAAAAACAACTGGCATTAATTTAGCATAATTAAAGTTATATTCCGTCAGACAAGCCAGCCCTTAACGCTAGAAATTAGCCGACTAGCTAGTTCCCAACTGCCTTTTATATTATCAGGACATGGGCACAGTCAACGCATTAATTATAGCGAATGGTAGACAGGAATTGTGAACACTTATTTGTCTCTCATTTTTGCTTGAGTGCAAGTAAATATGCAACACAAGGAATAATTAGTAGCATGTGGTGAATAAGGGGTAAAATTTCCCTGGATCATCAGCCCATGCTTTTTCTAATCTGTTCTTGAATGAATTGATTGACTCGGATACTCCGATAGTTCCTGCGCATCTCCTACAAAGACCAAATTTCCAACGAGGAATTCCATGCCAAGATCCTGCAGGCAGTTAGACCACACAACAATCTCCTAATGATCGTAAAGAGACACAAACTGCAGTGGTATGGCCATAATTCCCGTTGATCAGGTCCGGCTAAAACCAGTCAAAGGAGGAAGAAGATGAGGTGGACAAAGGAAGAGGTGGGAAGACGACATCGGGGAATGGACGGGCTTGCAGTTTGGCAATCCCAATCCCAGAGGGCAGTGGAGAACTCGGGGGTAGGGGGGTGGGGGTGGGGGTGGGGGGGGGGTCGATGGAGAAACTGGTTGTAAAGTCATCTGTGGTGGCCCAACGATCCTCGTGGTTAATGGATCAATGATGGCGATGATGATGATGATGATTTGTTTAGTATTGTTTTACATCCTAGCAACATCTATGGTTATATCAGGACGGCGATGATGATGATGATGGTGATGATGAATAAGGCCTACTCAATTACATATAATCTCAGCTGTGTCAGCCGGTCTTTAAAGTTTGGTATATATAGATCATAAATCACTAAAAGTGACAGTTAGACATGATTAAACTACAGCGAGTGAAAAGGGCTCATTTGTGTAATAAAGCCTCTCTATAGCAAAGACCACGAAGCCGAGTAGTAAGAAGTGCCTAAACCTAAACCATTCAGGAGCCGGGCCCGTCATGCCAGACGGCCGAACTCTCACCCCCCCCCCCCCTTCCTCCCCCCTCCCCCCACCTCCCCCACCTTCCCCGCCTCCCCCACCTCCCCCGCACCGACACCCTCAGGCCCGGCTCCTGATTGGGCCCTACACCGTGCTTCCCGGCCAAGTAGCGATGATTCAGGAGCCCAGAGCAACATGCCATTTGATAAACTCCTGCCTACACGGGCGTTCGTGGCCCAGAGACATTTCCTTTAACTTCTTCATCCAGGCGCGGTGTCTGAATCGGTAGAGCGCACGCCTCCCCGTGCGGGAGATCGGGAGTTCGATTCACGGTCGAGTCAAATTAATGACTTATAAAATTGATAGTTGTCGATCTAGCTTAGCACTCAGCATTAATAGGGTGAGCTTAGTGTCACTGTTAGGATAATGTCACTGAGTGAGATATTGGGTTATGGCGCTGGCGGCCTGATTTTCGAGTGGGGAAGCACTGCAAAGTCGCCATGAGTGCGCACTGTCACAAGTCGGTACCCATCCTGATATCACCGTAGATGTTGCCAGGACGTAAAACTCCAACAACCAACCATTCATCCAGCATTCTGAGTATAGCTTCCCATAAGGCATTGCAAACATCGAGGTTGACTGGTCCAACCTACGGCAGCTGAGGTTTCAAAGCTAAAAAATGCAAAGTCATGTATCTTGGGAGAGCCAAAATAAAGGCCTGTCACACTTTACCGGATTGAGGAAACGGATTGAAATGGAACAAAGTCCGTTGATATATGGCAAAGTCCAGTTTGTGCCCGATGCATATCCGTTGATATCCGGCCCAATCCGTTACAAGTTTTGAGCACGCGCAAAGCTTGTAACGGATTGCTGATGTATGCGGTTATTATCCATTACCATCCATTCCCTGTCCATTGCCCGTCCATTCATGTCCATTACCCATCCGTTCCTGTCCGTTACCATTCGTTCCCGTCTGTTCCCATCTGTTGCCCTCCGTTACCATCCGTTCCTGTCCGTTCCCATCCGTTCCCATCCGTTCCCGTCCGTTCCCGTCCGTTCCCGTCCGTTACCGTCCGTTACCGACCATTACGTTCATTCCCGTCCATTACATGTCCATTACGTTGCCGTTCGCTATAGTTCTTTTTGTATACTGAATTGTCTGTTGATTGTTAGGTACGTTATAAACCATTACCGTCCATTACCATCTGTTACCCGTCCGTTACTATCCGTTACATAATCGGTACATTTCAAGTCCAAATCACAGCGGTTTAGAAAATTTTTGTCCGCTTCAATCCATTACCTCAATCCGGTAAAGTGTGACAAGGCCTTAAAGATTTGAGTTACCACGTGCACAAAAAGAGAAGTAAAAGTGCAGACACTAGAACTGGAAAAGGATTTCGGTGTGTGTGTGTTTCGCACGCTGTGAAATGTTTGGTTGTCCGAGTTTTACGTACTGGCAACATCTAAAGTCATATCAGGATGGCTTTGTTTTGTTTGTTTGTTGTTGTTGTTTTACACCCTAGCAACATCTAAGGTCATATCAGGATGGCTTTGTTTTGTTTGTTGTTGTTTGTTGTTTTTACATCCTAGCAACATCTAAGGTCATATCAGGATGGGTACCAACTTGTGACAGTGCACACTCATGGCAACTTTGTAGTGCTGCCCCTCTGGGAGACCAGGCCACCAGCACCATGAGTTGTATAGTGATACCCCACTCACATTATTCTGACACTGAGCCAACCAGGCCTTGCCCTATCTTAATAATGCCGAGCGCCTGACTAGGAAGTGACAAGTATACATTTTTAAGTCGTTGGTTTGACTCAACCAGGGTTTGAACCCACATACCCATGGGTTTGGAACCCTCGATCTCCCAAAACAAGAGATGGATGCTCAACTCATTCGGCTATCACTTATTAGGTGAAAAGAAAGTCAATATGGCTAGCAAGCAAACCCTGAAGCCCCTGTCACACCTCGCCGGATTGAGGAAATGGATAGAGCCGGACAAAAATATTCTAGCCCAGTGTGATTTGGACATGAAATGTATCGACTATGTAGCAGACGGTAATGGGCGGGTAACAGACAGTAACAGATGGGTAACAGATGGTACGGACTGTAACGGTTGATAACGTATCTAACAATCAACGGACAATTCAGTATACAAAAAGAACTATGACGAACGGCAACGGACGTGTAATGGATAGACGGTGACGGACAGTAACAAATGGGAACGGATGGAAACGGATGGTAACAGATGGGAACGGACAGAGAATGGATGGGGAATGGACGGGGAATGGACGGTAACCAATAATGACCGCATACGTCAGTCTGGCGAAATCTGTAACAAGTTTTGTGCATGCTCAAAACTTGTAATGGATCGGGCCGGATATCAATGGATATCAATGGATATCAACGGATATGCAATGGACACAAACCAGACTTTGCCGGATATCAATGGACTTTGTTCGCTTTGTATCCATTTCCCCAATTCGGCGAGGTGTGACAGAGCCTTTAGGTCTGATCAAGAGATCATATGTATATCTCGATAATGAAAAAGTGAAAACATTGTAACTCGCTCTTGTTATGTCACATCTTGAAAACGGAAACACAGCATGGCATCCGGTATTCAGGAAGGATAGTGAGTTGTTGGAGAACGCCAAATTGTAAAATGGCTAAAGCTCGAATCTGTGGTTGTGTAGGCAGGCTATAGTGAAATCAATACAGACAAAGAGAAAGGAAGAGTATAAAGTGTAAAGAAGAAGAGAGAGTCAAGCCCTCTGGTTTATTATTTATATGGTTACATGGGTTCATTGTAGAGTATCACCCGACCCCTTTCCCCCAATAGGAACCAATCATTCTTTGCCCTACCAATAGGATTCAGCATTCCTGGTCCCCATGGCTACCAGTGGTCTGCCCACCACCACCAAGCTGTATGGCCCCCTTCGACACATCCTTGACCTTTGAATGTGATGATCACTATCCCACTAGGGGGGGGGGGGTAGGGATAGTGATCATCACCACTGACCTGCCAGCACCACTATGTCTATTTACATTCCACTCAGACACCACCAGCCCTTACATATACATACATGCGCCTAGTCACGTACACCGATCAGTAATAGAACATTTGCATTCCCCTATATCGGAATATTGTACACAACGTTCAGCAACAAAAGTAACCCCTGCATTTAAGGACCAATCATATGCTGAGAGATTTGCCGATTTAGCCTCTATAATAGACGTGTCAGAGGTGACATAATAGAGACATCCAAGCACATGTCTGGAATGTATGCAATAGAATCAGTTTAACCTCATTAAACCAGGATCGGTTAATCCAAACTTTTTTTGGTGGCCCACCAAAATACTACCATTTATCATATAATTAAGTCAGTTAAACCGAAGTCAGTTAATCCAAATTATCGGTTAATCTAAAGAAAATTGACGGACCCCAGGCCACTTCCGGTAAGGTTAAAGCTTATGTGGTTATGAGGTCATTTGAGACCTCTGTATACACATACAAAACAATAATCAAAGTGTCCACATACATTGTATATTACATTCATAATACACCCGCATTTTTGCCAAAGCTAAGTCAAAGTCAAAGCCAAAGCCAAAGTTAAACCAATGATCGGTTAATCCAAACAAATTTCTAAGGTCGCTTCAAGTTTGGTTTAACTGTACTGAGTATATCAAGCCAGATGAATCGTTCAACAGGCGGTCACAGTTTAAAGCTAATGAAAGCCAGGTCCATAGAAAACATTAGACGCCAATATTAAAGTAACAGGATAACAAACTCCTGGGCCGCATTCAGGGTCCGTCTCGGAGGCGTCTTGGCGACGTCTTGGCGATGCTTTTTGGCTTAAATCCGTTCAGGGTGCATCTCGGCGACGTCTCGGCGATGCCTCCCTTTTCAATCAGGAGACAAAAAGCGCCTCGAAAATGGCCGCCGTATCCAGTACTTTCAGTCTATCACAGCACAGCATTTCCATTGCAAATGGCCGCCGCCTAAGGGGGCGGCCATTTTCGAGGCGACAACCTTCTTGTGCAGTTCAGACTAGCGTGATGTCAGAGCCATCTCCGAGGCGCCTCCGAGACGGACCCTGAACGCGGCCCTGGATTATGCTACCTGCAGAAGAGATTAGTGCGCCATCACTAAATGCTTTGAAATCCAGACCAGACACTGGAGTCCGTACATATATAGCCAACACATGGCACATGGTGCCTATTGAGGATTTGCATCAAACGATTAGCACCACGTGACCAGTGCCTCGTCGGGCATCATGGTTGGATAGAAAGTACAGCTATAACACTGCCAATGTGGCGGCGGCGTGTGTTAATATTGCTTGGATTTTGGGATTAATTTGACCGAATTTCACTTTTTGAGAAAGCTATTCTCATAAATAACATTATTCATGGTTTTAAATAACATATTTAGATCATAGAGGTGTGGGGTGGGGTGGGGGATCGGGAGTTGGGTGGAGGTGGGGGTGGGGGTGTGTGTGCAGATGTTTATATGGTCGGTGTTTGCAAGCAGTATAGATCTACTTAGCTGTGTCGACCGGACGTGGTGGCCCAGTCGGTAGAGCGCAGTGTAAAATATTCCGATAAAACGCATTGGGGGGGAATGTGAAATGGTCTATAAAGGATTACAAATGGTCTATAAAGGTAAATGATGTATAGGGTCAGGTGCATGAATGTATTTATGTAGTTGCTGTTGACTCTTTACTTGTAGTCAATAGTCATTGTGTATTAAATAGATAGTGTGAGAGGGGCACTACTGTTAGTGTGGAAGGAGCTCAAGAGCTACACTCACTACCCCCTCCCCCCCAACTGTTAGTCATGGATCACCACACACACACACAGCAAGGCAGGTGCAGGCCAAGCAGCCACAAGGCATGGTGGTGGTGGGTAGATCACAGTAGCCATGGTGACCCAAGAATGCTTACTGTTCATTGGTGGACCTAGAAATGCTTGTTGTTGATTGGAGAGCATGGTCAGGTGGTATGACATATCAGATCCATGTCCCACTATATAATAATAAACCTGAGGGTACAAGCTCTCACTCTACTTTCACACTTTACACTCTGACTTTTTTTCCTTGCCTGTATTGATTTCCTATTAGCCTGCCTACACAACTACAGCTGCCAGACGACGAATTTACAGCAGGGTTCCCATGTGGCACATTGGGAGTTCGAATGCCGGTGTGGCGGTTTCAGCTCACTGTCAGCGGCGGTGGCGGCGGTGGCGGTGGTGGCGGCGATTTGTTTTATTTACATTCGACAGTATGAATATCGTCACCGATGTTGCGGCGGCGTTAATATCGGTTCGATTTTGGGGTTAATTTGATAAAATATCACTGTTAAAGTATGTAATTCTGTAAAATATGATAACATTGAATAGATTTAGGCCTAACAGCGGCGGTGGTGCGGTGGTGGTAGCGGCGATTTGTTTTATTTACATTCGTCGATTCGACAATATGATTATCGCCGTCAATGTACTGGCGGCGTTAATATCAGTTCGATTTTGGGGTTAATTTGATCAAATATCACTGTCAGAGTATGTAATTCTGTAAAATATGATAGCATTGAATAGATTTGGGCCTAATCGGTACCTAACACTGCCTGTAAACCTGCTATGGAGTGGTGTTAGAAAATCAGACCTTAAACTCGTGGTGTTTCCATAACACTGCTCCATGCATAGCGACTTTTCGCCGCTAAACTAGAAATCCCGTCCAAAACCAGTTTTGGCTCGTTAACACTGCACCATGCATACGGCCCCAGGGCCCATATGCATGATGCGGTGTTAGCTTACACTCGGTGTGTTTGTGCTAACACCACTCCTTGCTTACTGAGTTTTCGCTGCTAAACTAGAAATCCTGTCCAAAACCAGTTTTGGCTCGCTAACACCGCCCCATGCATACGGGCCCAGGAGAATTAGATTGTTTTGGGGGAAAATCGGTAGCATTGGTGCGCTGAAGGCTGCAAATCTCCAGCACTCTATGGGCACTGCTGAAAGTGGTCCCATGTGGTCGGGATCCACCGTCCTCTGAGAGGGCCGGGGGAGGCTGGGTGGTTGGTGTAGTTTTACGCCCCAGTAAGACCCTAGGCCATACCAGGACGTGCACCGACTTGTGACAGCTCACACTCATGGTGACTTTATAGTGCTGCCCCACTGGGAAATCAGACCACCGGCACCATGACCTGATGTCCCACCCAGTCTCATTATCCTGACACTGTGCGTCCAGTCCCTGTCCTGACCTCATAACGCCAATTGCCGAGCAACAACAGGTAACTTCATTGGTTTGACTCAACCAGGATCCAAACTTCAGTCCCTCCAGATTCACCAGTAGGCACAGTAAGTCTGGCCAAGGCCAGAGGAGGAAGAAGTGAAGTGAGGATGGGATTAGTTTGGCAGTGGGTGGGGTTACCCATTACTTGTTAGTGAACATTAGTGGTTAGATGCTAGTGGTGTCAAGTCAGGTATGGGGATGAGGCGGGGCCTGCTAGTCCTCGGTGTCAGGGTCTGGGCGACCGGCAGCGTTGATAATATTAGATGCATGAATAATATAAGTCCTTTATACCTCACACAACCTCCACCCACCCACACACCCACATATTCCCTCCTCTGTTATTGCAATGCACCGACCGGACGTGCCTTCCCTTCCGCGACTCGGCGAATATGCGCAGTGTAGCCCTGGAGCGTGCCTCTTTAATCGTGATATAAATAGATAACGAGCCAGATTGCTTTGTCCGACTGTGTCATAAAGTGTCAGCGATTGAGATAGCACACGCACACGCCTCGCTTCTACCAAGCACCACCGGTGTAGGACGTTCAAAACGCTACCCCAAAACACTACCGTAGTGTTTTTGTGGGGTAGTGTTTTGAACTTACTACACCGGCTCGTCCAGTGGAGCGGCACGTAGCTCAGGTCGTAGAGTGTCCACCTCTGAAGGTGTGGGTCATTCTATCTATAGCACATACAAATACCATTGTAACGATAAAAAAAAAAAAAACACTTCCTAAATCGGCAACCTCCGTTAATGGACCATTTAAAATCGGTCCCATGTTCGGTCGATTTAGATTTAGAGAGGTTTTACTGTAGTTCACATTGGCGTGACCCGAGTTAATACGCACGCAAAAGGCGCAGAAGTAAACAACGTGTACTTCAACTGAGGTGGGGAGTGGAGGGGCCGGTGGGGGAGGGTGGAATGGTGGGTGGTGGGTGGTGGGTGGTGGGTGGTGGGTGGGGGTAGTGTGGTGTGGTGTGGTGTGGGGAGTGGAGTGGAGTGGAAGGGCCTGTGGGGGAGGGTGGAATAATGGGTGGTGGTGGTGTGGTGTGGTGTGGTGTGGTGTGGTGTGATGTGGTGTGGTGTGGTGTGGTGTGGTGTGGTGTGGGGAGTGGAGGAGTCGGTGGGGGAGGCTGGAATTGTGGGTGGTGGTAGGGATGGTGTGGTGTGGTGTGGTGTGGTGTGGTGTGGGGAGTGGAGGAGTCGGTGGGGGAGGCTGGAATTGTGGGTGGTGGTGGTGGTGGTGGGTGTGGTGTGGTGTGGTGTAGGGAGTGGAGTAGACGGATGGGGGTGGGGTGGAGCAATCCGACAAATATTCACGCAATAAAAGCCGTGACTGACGCAGTAGGGCGACATTGGACCGGGCGCGGTGCAGGCCTCGCGTGCGGAAAATCGCGAGTTCGCTTCCCGGTCGAATCAAACCAATGGCTTATGAAATTGATGCTTGTCGCTTCCTAGCCAGGCGCTCGGCATTAATCGATAGGACAAGGACTGGTTAGCGCAGTGTCAGGATAATGTGACTGAGTGGGATATTGGGTCATGGTGCCGGCAGCTTGATTTCCCAGTGGGGCAGCACAATGAAGTCGCCATGAGTGCGCACTGTCACAAGTCAGTGCCCGTCCTAATATGACCTTAGATGTTGCCAGGACTAAAACTCCAACAACCAACCAAGGACGACGTTGAATACTGATGTGGCAGTCAGTCATGATTGATTGATTGATTGATTAGTGGTTGCTTTACGCCGTGTCGGCAGCATAGGTCATATTCACGGCGAGAAATGTTTGTTTTTTGTTCAAACCATCGCTTTTACATGTAAAAGCAGACAATCAATTATGTGTAAATAGACACTCATTAAATAAAAAGCTCACAATCATATATTTGTGGCAAAGGGGAACACATTCCCATAGAAAAGGAAAAGTTTTATTAATAATTGATAGAATTTATCTCGTAAACTATTTGAGGCGGTATAGTCCAGCTGCCCTTGTAACCTGTGTGTGTACTGTGTGTACTGTGTGTACTGTGTATGTACTGTGTGTGTAATGTGTGTGTAATGTGTGCAATGTGTGTGTAATGTGTGTGTAATGTGTGTAATGTGTGTGTAATGTGTGTAATGTGTGTGTAATGTGTGTGTAATGTGTGTGTAATGTGTGTGTAATGTGTGAAATGTGTGTGTAATGTGTGTAATGTGTGTAATGTGTGTGTAATGTGTGCAATGTGTGTGTAATGTGTGCAATGTGTGTAATGTGTGTACTATGTGTATGCAATGTGTGTGTAATGTGTGTGTAATGTGTGTAATGTGTGTGTAATATGTGTGTAATGTGTGTATGCAATGTGTGTGTAATGTGTGTAATGTGTGTGTAATGTGTGTGTAATGTGTGTAATGCGTGTACTATGTGTATGCAATGTGTGTGTAATGTGTGTGTAATGTGCGTGTAATATGTGTAGTGTGTGGGGGGGACGGGGGGCCATAGCTGCCCTATCTCCATTGCGATAAGGCACCACCACTCCACCCCCCCCCCCACCACCACCACCACCACCACCACCACCATGCTCGCCCCCCCCCCACCACCACCACCACCACCACCACCACCACCACCACCACACCCCCACCACCACCACCACCACCACCACCCCCCCCACCATCCTCCCCCACCATCACCCCCACCATCCTCCTCAATCTATGTGTCTGTGTATGCCCGTGAGTGTCTGTGTATGTATGTGGGGGATGTGGGGGTGTGGGTTGCTGTGGGGGTGGGCATGCATGTGGGTGTAGGCCGCGCGTCATGATATACGACAACCTGGGAGAATTCGCAATACGATACGTCAGCTGGTCGAGGCCCCTGGCGGGCACGGTGCTGGGTGGTGCTGGGTGGTGCTGGGAGGTGCTGGGAGGTGCTGGGTGGTGCTGGGTGGTGCTGGGTGGGGTGCTGGGTGGTGTTGGGTGGTGCAGGCGGTGGTGATGGTGGAAAGTGGATGGTGGCGCTGGTTAAGTTCGTGGTGGTGCGTGGTGCGTGGTGCGTGGTGCGTGGTGGTGCGTGGTGCGTGGTGCGTGGTGCGTGGTGCGTGGTGCGTGGTGCGTGGTGGCGTGGTGCGTGTGGTTGTGGTGCGTGGTGCGTGGTGCGTGGTGCGTGGTGCGTGGTCCCTGGTGTGTGGTGCGGGTGGTGGTGCGTGGTGCGTGGTGCGTGGTGCGTGGGTGCGTGGTGCGTGGTGCGTGGATGCGTGGTGCGTGGTGGTGGTGCGTGGGGCGTGGTGCGGTTGGTGCGTGGTTGCGTGGTGCGTGGTGCGTGGTGCGTGGTGCGTGTGTGCGTGGTGGGTGTGTGCGTGGTGCGTGGTGCGTGGTGCGTGGTGGTGGTGCGTGGTGCTGGTGCGTGGTGCGTGGTGCGTGGTGCGTGGTTGCGTGGTTGCGTGGTGCGTGGTGCGTGGTTGCGTGGTGCGTGGTGCGTGGTGCGTGGTGCGTGGTGCGTGGTGCGTGGTGCGTGGTGCGTGGTGCGTGGTGCGTGGTGCGTGGTGCGTGGTGCGTGGTGCGTGGTGGTGGTGCGTGGTGCGTGGTATGTGCCGCGTGGTGTGTGTGGCGGGCGGGGGGTACTACAGCCGGGCGAGTATTGGGCGGGGGGCGGTGGCTGGAGAGGTCCGTCCATGATGTGTTGTGACAGTCGAGGTGACGTGGGACTATCTGGTTTGTGTGTTTCCTATTGACGGCTGTTGTAAAGATGTCACACAGAGGTGACAGCGCGCACGGCCTTCTCATAATACACACGAGCATGCTTTATCGTATAATATACCACGCAGTAGACAACGCCACGCTAGAGGGTACACGAGCGGGACGCCGCCCTTTGTGTACACAGTACACACAGTTACATGGTACACATTATATATGCAGTACGCACAGTACATACAATACACACAGTATATAGTATATAAGTATATACAGAATATAAGTGTATAAGTATATACAGTATATACAGTATATGCAGTATGTGCAGTATATGCAGTATATAGAGTATATATAACAATAGCCCGAACAACATTCTCCAAAATGTATAGAGTGTTAACATCAAGTAAGATATTAATACAAACAAGGAAGCGTATTCTTCAGTGTTATGTGTGGTCTACTCTAATGTATGGGGAAGAGACATGGACAATCTCTAAGAAAATGTACAAACGTTTAGCAGCATTTGAGATGTGGACTTATCGAAGGATGATGAAAATATCATGGACAAAGAAGATCACCAACAAAGAAGTTCTCAGAAAAATTAAAAATAAGAAAAGCTTGTTTGCCACTATACAGACAAAGAAACTTATTTATTTTGGCCACATCATTCGTCAGAGTTCAATATACCGTACATTGTTGGAAGGGAAGGTGAATGGCAGCAGAGGGAGAGGGAGACCAAGAACATCATGGTTTACAAATATTTCACAGTGGACAGGCTTGAATTATTCACAGTCTATCAGAACAGCACACCATCGGGACAAGTGGAGAACCATTGCATCCAACCCTCGACTAGAGGATGGAACTATTGATTGATTGAGAGTATATACAGTATATACAGTATATAGAGAATATACAGTATATAGAGAATATACAGTATATACAGAATATACAGTATATACAGTATATACTGTATATACTGTATATACAGTATATACAGTATATACAGTACATACATAACATACAGTATATACAGTATATACTGTATATACTGTATATACAGTATATACAGAATATACAGTATATACAACTAGGGATGATACACAGGGCACTACTCTCTTTTATACACAACCAGGGATAATACACAGGGCACTACTCTCTTTTATACACAACCAGGGACGATACACAGGGCACTACTCTCTTTTACACACAACCAGGGATAATACACAGATCACTATTATCTTGTATACACAACCAGGGATAACCCACATAACACTATTATCTGTTATACACAACCGGGGGTAACACACATTACACTATTATCTATTATACACAACCAGGGATAATACACAGAACACTACTCTCTTTTATACACAACCAGGGATAATACACATATCACTATTATCTGTTATACACAATCAGGGAAAATACACAGCACTATTATCTTTTATACGCAACCAGGGATAACTGTCCGTTGTACGTATACTACCAGGGACGAGACGGAATGTACACACGATGGTGGTGAGACGAAATGCCATCAAAACACTGCCTCTGGGCCGCGTTGGGGGAGGCGGGGCTAAAGTGGTGGTGGGTGGTGCTGGTGGTCGGTCGGTGGTGCTAAAGTGGTGGTGGGTGGTGCTGGTGGTCGGTCGGTGGTGCTGGTAGCCTGACCCGGCCCGCCACCACCTTCCACCACCCACAAATACATCAACCTGAAACGGTGATAGAGTCCTGGCATGGGCATGCTAATGTAGCCAGCCCTCTGGCGGCCTTCAGCGGAACCACCGCCGGGCCACCGCCGAGCCACCGCTGGGCCACCGCCGAGCCACTGCCGGGCCACCGCCGAGCCACAGTTTCAGCTGAACACAAGGAAGGTGCATTACCTAAATCCTACTAGGCGATGCACAGTATGACGTGTTTCGACACTTGTGATTACGCGGCGTCTGAACACACACCCACACTCACACCCACACCCACACCCACACCCACACATCCACACACCCACACATCCACACCCACAACCACAACCACACCCACACTCACACCCACATATACACCCACACCCACACCCACATACACACCCACACCCACAACCACACCCACACCCACATATACACCCACACCCACACTCACACCCACACCTACACTCACACCCACACCCACATACCCACACATACACCCACACCACACTCACCCCCTACACCTACACTCACACCCACACCCACATACCGACACCCACACCCACACACCCACACATCCACACCCATAACCACAACCACAACATACAACCACACCCAGACCCACAGCCACACCCACATACACACCCACCCACCCCACCCCACCCCACATACCCACAAACACGACCCACATAGACACCCACCCACATACCCACACCCTCACATACCCACCCACACACCAACGCACCCACATCCACCCCCACACACATCCACACACATCTACACACACACTCACACACACGCACACTCACATCCCATCCACACCGACACTCACCCACACACACATCTACACACACACTCACACACACACACACTCACATCCCATCCACACCGACACTCACGCACACATCCACACACATCTCCCCTTGTTCTGCATATTTAGCCCCCCCCCCCCCCCCCTGAATCCCCTAAATCCCCATAACTTCGCCGAATCTGGAACCATTCCGGCCCTCTCCATATCCCCCCCCCCCACCCCCCTCCCGCCTCTCGCATCCTCTCGCCCCCCTCCCATGCCCCTTCTCGCCCCTCTAGCTCCTCCCGCCCCCTCTAGACTATACACCCCCTCTCGTCTCCTCCCACCTCCTCCCACCTCCTCCCACCTCCTCCCACCTCCTCCCACCTCCTCCCGCCT
>CM059188.1:116979917-116998000 GCA_030323885.1 Branchipolynoe longqiensis
GAGACCCTCCCCCGCCGCTGCGGCGCTGCCTCCTCACCTCGGCCGAGCCCCGGCTCGCCGCCCCCCTGCTTCTGCCACTTCCTTTGTTCTGGCGCTCACGCCTCACCCGACGCCCGCTGCTCGCCACATCTCACCCTCCCCCGGGCCGTCAGCATTCGCACCTCACCGCCTGTCGCCCCTCCCTCTTCCCTTATAAGGCCGCCCGCCGCTCTCCTCTGGCATTCACCTTCCTGCCGTCTTCCGCTGTTCTTCATTTTCCTGTTTGGGCCTACACCTCGGACCGCTGCATCCCCTCGGACCGCTCCAGGATGCCCAGACACGACAAGGCCACGGGCCGCCAGAGCCCCCGGGCGACCGCCCTGGCCACGCCGGCACCCTCCTCGGGCGCGCCGGGAGGCGCGTCGGCCTCCTCGGCCCCGGCCTCTCCCCCGGCGCCCTCGGGCACCGAGATAGCTCAGATTCTCAAGGCTCTCCTCGACCTTGGAGCCCTCCAGCGCGCCACCACCGCCCACCAGCGCGCCACCACCGCCCACCTCCACGCCCGCCTGGACGCCCTCGAATCGAGGAGAGCCCGAGGGCAACCGCCTGGTGCAACGCCGACTGCCTACACCACGCCGACCGCCCCAGCACCTCGGGCGCGCGCCGCAGGCGGGGGCTCCCCCCCGCCCCCGCCTCACGCGACTCCGCCGGGGGCGGCCCACCCCCAGCAAGAACAAGGCAGCCGTCTCACCGCCGCGCCCGAGGGGACGCCACCGCCCACCCAGATGCGGCGGACGGCGTACACCACACCGCCCATCCCAGCACCTCGGGCACACGTCCCCGGGGGGGCGCGCCCTCCCCCGCCACCTCAACCACCGCGGAAGGGAGCCCGGACCACCGCCGCGGCCGCCCCGGCCCCCTCCTCGGGCTCGCCGCGACGCGCCTCGCCGCGCTTTGCCCCGGTTTCCCCCCGGGCACCTCGGGACCAGCCCTCGGGCGCCGAGGCCCCCATCCTACAGATCACGGCCCCTCGCCATCAGACGGCGCACAGCACACTGCACATCCCGTCACCTCGGGCACACCTCGCCGGGGGAGCGCACCCCCCGCCGCCACCTCAAGCACCGCCCCGGGGAGCACAGACCCCGGCCGCCTCGGCGGATTTTTGATCCGCCGGCCTCCCCCCGGCCGGCCCGGGGGGCCCTTTCCGGCGCCTCACCTTCACCACTGCCGACAGCCCCGCGACCTCCACCGACAACCTCCCAGAGACCACCGATCGCAGCGCCGCCCAGTCACAGCCGGGGGTTATCACCTCGGACCTCACTCCTCAGACCACAACCCAGCCCAGCCTCGCCTCACGAGGAACCCTCTGCCAGACAACACCTCAGACCACAGCCCAGCCCAGCCCAGTTTGCCCGAGGCGCGGCCTGACCGCCGCCTCGGCACTGCCGACCTCATCGGCAACCACCTCCCAGTCGGGCCCCAGCGCCCCCTCAGTAAGGCTCCCATCGCCGCCCAGCGCCAGTCGCCCATCACGGACCACAGCCCTGCCCAGCCTCACGAGGAACCCTCAGACCACAGCCCAGCCCAGCCCAGCTTGCCCGAGGCGCGGCCTGACCGCCGCCTCGGCACGGCCGACCTCATCGGCAACCACCTCCCAGTCGGGCCCCAGCGCCCCCTCAGTAAGGCTCCCAGCGCCAGTCGCCCCACGGACCACAGCCCAGCCCAGCCTCGCAAGGAACCCTCAGACCACAGCCCAGCCCAGCCCAGCTTGCCCGAGGCGCGGCCTGACCGCCGCCTCGGCACTGCCGACCTCATCGGCAACCACCTCCCTGTCGGGCCCCAGCGCCCCCTCAGTAAGGCTCTCATCGCCGCCCAGCGCCAGTCGCCCATCACGGACCACAGCCCAGCCCAGTTTCACGAGGAACCCTCAGGCCACAGCCCAGCCCAGCCTCAGGAGGAACCCTCAGACCACAGCCCAGCCCAGCCTCACGGAGAACCCTCCTCCGATGGTACAGCCGCCGACCACGACACCACCGTCATCAACCCGCCCGACCCGACCCCGACCCCCGTCCCACCCAGCCCTGAGGACTTCGCCGGCCGACCTCCTCACCCGCTCCCTCCAAGGGGCAGCCTCCTCTATTTTTTGGCCGCCCGCCCCTTGTCGACCTACTCCCCGGACACCCCCGTCCACACACGGAACCCCCACCTCGCACCTCACACCACACAGCCCAGCCTCACGGGGGACCCTCCCCAGACAGCCCAGCCGCCGACCTCACGGCACTGCCCTCACGACCCTCCTCTCACCCAGATCTCCGGCCCCCACCTCGGGCGCCCCGTGCCCCCGCCTCGGGCGCGCCTCGAGCCCTCTCCTATTATTTGGTGGAGGGCTCCTCGGCACCCCCTCACTCCACTGACTTGCTCCGTATGAGCCTCTATGTCTCTCTTGGGAGCTCTTTACATTGACATTATTTACCACTGCATTTACCTTTATGTTTATCTACCTTTATTACCATTGTGCATATATGTCATTTTGTATGTACCTAAACATGGTTTCGCTGTCATTTTGTATGTATCTAACATGTTCCGCTGAGGCGTGTAATAAACGCGCCTTTCTTCCACCCCCGCCTTCTTTTCTTCCTTCTCGCGCAGAGACCCTCCCCCGCCGCTGCGGCGCTGCCTCCTCACCTCGGCCGAGCCTCGGCTCGCCGCCCCCCTGCTTCTGCCACTTCCTTTGTTCTGGCGCTCACGCCTCACCCGACCCCCGCTGCTCGCCACATCTCACCCTCCCCCGGGCCGTCAGCATTCGCACCTCACCGCCTCTCGCCCCTCCCTCTTCCCTTATAAGGCCGCCCGCCGCTCTCCTCTGGCATTCACCTTCCTGCCGCCTTCCGCTGTTCTTCATTTTCCTCCACCCACCCACCCAACTCTCATCTAACTTACTCACTCCCGAGGGTGGAGGGCTCCTCGGCACCCCCTCACTCCACTGACTTGCTCCGTATGAGCCTCTATGTCTCTCTTGGGAGCTCTTTACATTGACATTATTTACCACTGCATTTACCTTTATTTATCTACCTTTATTACCATTGTGCATATATGTCATTTTGTATGTACCTAAACATGGTTTCGCTGTCATTTTATGTATCTAACATGTTCCGCTGAGGCGTGTAATAAACGCGCCTTTCTTCCACCCCCGCCTTCTTTTCTTCCTTCTCGCGCATCATAGATAAAGGTCTATTTGACCTGATTACAATTTCCATTTCAACAATAAACTTCTTTAATATAATCTTTTTTAACTTGTCTAAGGTCAGTGCCCAGAATCGCCTGACAATCTCTGACCCTCCACCGAAGCAACATTCTGTAAAAACCTGACCCGATTAACCAAGCGACTAGACAGGATGGCCGAATGAGTTGAGCCTCCATCTCCTGTTTTGGGAGATCGGAGGATCCGAACCGATGTGTTTGTGGGTTTGAACCCTGGTCGAGTCAAACCAATGACTTAAGAATTGATACGTGTCACTTCCTAGCCTGGCGCTCTGCATTATTAGGATAGGGCAAGGACTGGTTAGTTCAGTGTCAGAATAATGTGACTAAGTGAGGTATCAGGTCATGGTGCTGGCAACCTGGTCTCCCAATGGGGCCGCACTATAAAGTTACCATGAGTACGCACTGTCACAAGTCGGTACCGGAGGATCGAGACGTAGCTCAGGCGGTAGAGCGTACACCTGTAAAGGTTTGGATCATCCCATCGATCCTGCTCAGTGGATGCATTTGCAGTTTAGGTTATTTTCTGTTCCAACCAGTGGTCCACAACTGGTTGATCAAATGTGTTATCCTGTCTGTGGGAAAGTGCATATAAAAGACCCCTTGCCGCTTATCAATATCAGAAAGAGTAGCCTGTGTGACGGCAGCAGGTTTCCTCCAAAGAATGACCATATGTTTGATGTCCAATAGCCGATGATAAAAATCAATGCGCTCTAGAGGCGTCATTAAATAAAACAAACTTACCTTACAAGTCGGTACCCGTCCTGATATGACATTAAATGTTGCCAAGACTTAAAACAACAACAAATAAACGATTAATAAAGCATATAGTAACTAACCACAAAGGTATAATAGTTGACCAAGACCATTTAAATATACCCTGCCACCATTGTGTACATAAAACCCCACATCTATGACTAATACTAACCTAATGGCCCCGTCACATTATGACACATCGCGCAAGCACATGGCCAATGGGTAAAATCACTTATTTATGTCGAGATGCGTCAAACTTTGCGGCTCAGGGGGCCAAGTTGGATGTATACATACCGTATACATAGCGTATGACCAACGTATTACCAA
This sequence comes from Branchipolynoe longqiensis, assembly GCA_030323885.1. Classification (NCBI taxonomy): domain Eukaryota; kingdom Metazoa; phylum Annelida; class Polychaeta; order Phyllodocida; family Polynoidae; genus Branchipolynoe; species Branchipolynoe longqiensis. The sequence goes on from CM059188.1 coordinate 116,984,241, forward strand.
CGAATGTCTAATGTGTCTCCCGGTGAAAAATGCTTGAATTACACTCACGGTACGTTTGCAGAATGCCGGTGAATGTTATATATGTTATTCGATTGCCAGAACTATGCCTCAGATGTTACATACGTCAAGACATGGTGGAGAAACACAATACGTACATTAGACATCCATTAGACTAAGTTATCCATACGTTGTCAGTACATTGTCAGTATGTTGTCAATACGCGGACTGTACATTTCCACTGCCTTTCCATCCGAATATTGTAAGTCAACATAGGCGAAAATAGTGAACAAGGTTTGTCTAAAGTACGTCTAACGTACATTGACATACACCTAACGTATACATAATTTAGGCCGACGTAACACCCGTGCGTTGTCATATATAAAAAGTTTTGTGAATGCACAAAACTTTTGTGACCCCTTAACGAGCGACGCCATACATCGACGTACATCGATGTACGCATAACGAATGCATAACGCATTATGGCGTATCCCAATGTAGCAGCCAAAAATCATTTACATCAGCACACGCTTGCGCGATGCATCGTAATGTGACAGGGCTAATAGCAGCCTGTCATTCCCATAGTTCTAATGCATTAAGAAGGAGACCGACCATGGTTGCCGAATCAGTAGAGTGTAGGCCTCGAGTGCCCAAGGTCGGGAGTTTGGTTCCCGGTTGAGTCAAACCAATGACTTATCAAATTGATACTTGTCACTTCCTAGCCTGGCAGTTGACGTTAATAGGACATGCCAAGGACTGGTTAGCTCAGTGTCAGGATAATGTGACTGAGTGGAATATCGGGTCATGGTGCCGGCGGCCTAATTTCCCAGTGGGGCAGCACTATAAATTTGCCAGGAATGCGCATTGTCACAAGTCCATACCGGCCCTGATATGACCTTAGATGTTGCCAGGACGTAAAACTCCAACAACCAACTAAATCAAGCAAAAGAGAAAATGTCATCCTTACAGGTATGACCAGCAAGTTAGTGACATAGTTAGTGCAATGACTATCCTCCAGTCCGCATGTACAAAATAAGATCCCAATGTATTTGTCAAACCTGATATCTAGTCGTCTGCTATTATTATTTGTATTGTTCATAACATATCGCCTCATTTATAAATAGTTCAAATGCACCATAACCTTTAAACCTGGAAGAGCAGCACGTTGTTCTGCTTTGTCTGCATTTTAACTCCTACCGATATTTAGTATTTTACTAAACATGGCTTATTATATATCTATATATATTTATATATCTATATATGGGTCGTTTTATGGTAAATGGGGCCAATGCAGTTTTCAGTATGTAATGGTCAAAAACAATTATGGAAAGAGTAGCGGAGGTATTTTCTTTATAGAACTTGTATTCTTACACTTTGGAGAGATAGATTTGAACAATGTATGGCCTACTGTGACGTAGTAAAAAAAAGGCAACATTTATATTCCAAAAATATTGTGTTTTAAAGGCATGAATTTGTGACATGGAGAATTAGGATTTTTCTACAGCCTATTAGACCTTTATTTTGCATAGAATATTACCTGCTAGTCAATGAAATAATAAAAGAATACTCTTACTTGAAATAAATATTCATTTTGCATGCATATATATTTTCTTTTAATCTAATATTCCAGAGTGATAAAACTGGTTCTGGAAGTAAGTGTCATCTTCCCTGCTTGTCCCTTGCTTGTTAAATTAGGGAATATTATCGTGGGAATACCAGAGCTTCAGTAAAAAAAAAACAGTTTGCTATTGTTGCAGGTGTAAGGCTACTTTCTAGTACCATGGCTAGTAATATAATTTTTCTACAAAGCTTTATGAAAAAGAATTAAAGTTGAAGTTCCATATTATTGTTGGTGTCCCTTTCTATTGTGTGATATCCACAACTCAAAATTGGGGGAAATGTAATCATCCTCTGCAGATTTCTTTACAGTGTATTTCTATACTACAGGGACCACAATGTAAAGATTTTTTGTTTCATGCAATAAATTTGATGAAATAATTTATTTGATTAATAAATCCACACTTGGTGATTAATAAGTCCAAACTTGGGGCTGGCTACTCAACTAGTTCTTGTTTTTCTGACAAAATGGTAACCTCAACTATCTTTGCCTTCACATTACAGGATATATATGTACAAGAGTTGGCTACTAAGTGAAATAAATTGGAAAATACACAATATTCATTTTTGACCCTCATGTCACACTCTGGCCCCGTTTACCAAGAAACGACCAATATACATAAACACATTTATTATACATATATAGATAAACATATTTATTATAAATATATGTGTATATATATATATATATATATATATATACTGTAAAACCTCTCTAAATCGACCGACCTTGTGACCGACTTTAAGTGGTCCATTTAGGGAGGAGGTCGGTTTATGGAGTTAGAATATGGTTAAAATGGTATTGTTGGGGTACAAATAAAGTGATCGATATAGGGGAGTGGTAGACCTGTGGAGGTGGTCGGTTAGAGAGCTTTTACTGTAAAATCGGAGGCGAAATGGGAAGATAGCAGGGGGGGGGGGGGTGAGGCGCCACCTGAAGGGAAGGAGGAAATCCGGGGAGCTGCTTGAATGCAGACCTCCAGCTCTCCAGGCTGCACCCCCCCCCCCACCTCCAGTAACCCAACTACACAAGAACATATCAAAGGAGGTTACAGGAATAGAAGCAGATAATAGAACAATAATAATAATAAGTAGGATAATTACATACATGAATAATATTTGGATAAGTAGTTTTATACCTCACGTATTAATTGCATAATACACTGATTGATTATCATGAATGTAAGTCATGCAATGCTTTAAACTTGAAAAAAAAACACCTAAAATTAGCCAAATAAAATGAGTTCAGTGATGTGTTAGTAAAAGGTGCTGCGGTAAACTGGGGTGTAAATTGACGAGAGTTGAGGCGGGAATCAATACACATTTACCGACCACCTACACGGGGCCAGGGGGCAAGGGTTGAAGTGGGGGTGGGGTGGGGGTGGGTGGTGTTGAACTGTGTGTGCCGGTGTGTGGGTGTGTACATGGGCGTGCACATGAGTGTACTCCCCTATCGGAACTCCAGACCACATGGGACCGCTTTCAACGGTGCCCTTACACTGATACAGTGCTGCATATTTGCAGCCTTCAGCGCGCCAACCACTGAAAACTCCCCCAAACAAACAAACAATACCTATGTTGAACTGTGTGTGACGGTATGGTTTTTTTTGTTGTTGAAGATTTATACTGCCTATCATGGATAAGCCTGAATAGGCTTGTTTTCACCATTAGACAGTTTGTCAATAGAAAGCCCGAGCCTACACTTTTACCGACCCAAGGGATTTTTAACCTCCCAGACCACATAGACATGGTATGAGAGCAACTGGCCTTTGATGTCGCTGTAAGTTCTACACAGGGGTGGAAATCCAAATTGGCAGAGCTGGGGGCACGGGGAATCGAACCACCGACCTTCAGATTAGGAGTCCGACCTAGAAAAAAGTCAGACACTCTAACCACTCCGCCACAGAGAACACCACAGGTGTGCATAATGGAGTGTAGGTGTTGGTGTGTAATGTGTTAGCGTGCGAGATGGTGTGTGGGTGTGGGTGTTGGTGTGTAGATGTGTTGAACTATGTGTGAATGTGGGTGGGTGGGTGGGTGTAATGGAGTATGGGTGTGGGTGTGGATGTTGGTGTGCAGATGTATTGAACTGTGTGTTGGTGTGTGTGACGGTGTGTGGGTGTACAGGCGTGTGGGTGACTATTTGTTTTAGCGCACAGTCGTTGTGTTCGAGACGGAGAAGGCGAGAACTACGGCACTTTCCCATCAGCACGCCGCCATCTTGCTTTGGTCACGTGATGGTCCCCTGTCAGAGCTACGTCAACGCCACGGCTAGGTTGTTCATTGTGGTGTGTGTGCCCCCCCCCCCCCCCGTGTTGTTGTGTTTCCCCCCTTTTCCCCCCTACCCACACCCCTAATCCTTCTTGTTATTCCCATGTCCCCAGTCACATAACTCAAAACAGTTTTTAAAGGATTTTTATTGGCCAGCGTTTTTGTTGTGCTGCCCTCTATAGTTGCCTGAGCTCTTGACACACCAGTTCTGGTATGCACCCACCTCCACACGCCCGTCCTCCCTCCCTTCCGCTGTCCTGCCCTCCCCTCCACCTCCTTTCTCCCCTTTCTCCTCCCTTCCCTCCCACCTCTCCTTCACCCCCCCGTCCCCCCCCCCCTTCTCCCTCCGACCTATGTCCTCGTCTTTTATTTTGCCTCCCTAATACCCTCCTCCTTCCCACCCCCAATCCTCCCCCTCCTACCTCCCCCTCCTCCCTTCTGCTCATGTTCCCCTCCACGATCCCTGCCCTGCCCTGCCCTGCCCAGCCCTGCCCTGCCCTGCCCCTGCCTTGCCCTGCCCTTGCCCTGCCCTCCGCCTGCCCTCCCCTGCCCTGCCCTCACCCTGCCCTCCCCCATTCCCTCCCCTGCCCTCTTCTCCCTCCCCTCCCCGTCCTTTACCGTTCCCCTCATGTGTCGATATACATTACCACAACGTGTCCTGCCCCCCCATCCACCTCCTTTCTCCCCTTCTCCCTCCTTCCCTCCCACCTCTCCTCCTCCCCCCCCCCCCCTTCTCCTCCGACCGTATCTCATCTCTCTACCTCCACGCCTCCCCTATCCTCTCCTTCCTTCCCACCCCCAATCCTCCCCTCCTACCTCCCCTCCTCCCTTCTGCCATGTTCCCCTCCACGATCCTGCCCTGCCCTGCCCTGCCCTGCCTGCCCTGCCCCTGCCCTGCCCCCTGCCCCTTGACCTCGCCCTGCCTGCCCTGCCCTCCCTGCCCTCGCCCTGCCCTGCACTGCCCTGCCCTGCCCTCCTACCCTGCCCTCCCATTCCCTCCCGCTGCCCCCTCTTCTCCCCCTCCCCTCCCGTCCCTACCCCACTTCCCCTCCTATCGCCTGCCTTCCCCGCCTTCCACCCCATCCCTCCCCCCACTCCCACCTCCCCTAGTCTGTTGCCCACAGATGAGTCTCCCCTATTTCGCCTGCCACAGTGTCAGGGCTGCTGTGTGTTATTGAGGTGTGTTATGTGTGACGTGGTGACAGCAGTTATTCTTTTTACTAACAGTAACACTAGTCTCTCAACCACCCACAGGACCAGCATTGATTCTTTGTATGGTAAGCCTGGTTTCATCACCACATATCTGGTTAAAAGGCCACATACCTCACCCAATCACCACACATGAGTAAATCATTGCATTCCTAGCAGAGTTATCGCGTCCGTGGATAAATCACTGACACACATGACCTAATCACCGTGCACACAAGCCACTGCATGTACTTCTACCACGGCGCTTACGGTTAATTCACTACAAACCTGACTATAAGTATAAGTTACAACACTGCATCGCTGGCTAAGTCTTCTGTCTAATTCACTGCATTGCTGTCTAAATCACTGCATTGTAGTCTAAATCACTGCATTGCAGTCTAAATCACTGCATCGCAGTCTAATTCACTGCATTGCTGTCTAGATCACTGCATTGCAGTCTAAATCACTGCATCGCTGTCACTGCATTGCTGTCTAATTCACTGCATTGAGTTTTAGATCACTGCATCGCTGTCTAGTTCACTGCATTGCTGTCTAGATCACTGCACCGCTGTCTAATTCACTGCATTGCTTTCTCGATCACTGCATTGCTGTCTAAATCACTACATCGCTGTCTAATTCACTGCATTGCTTTCTAGATCACTGTATTGCTGTCTAAATTACTATACCGATGTCTAGATCACTGCATTGCTATCTAAATCACTGCATCGCTGTTCGTGCATTGCTGTCTTGCAAGACTACATGTACTTAATCTATCAAACAAAATGTATCCAAAATATGATTATACGATTTTGTCCAAAAGTGAAAATATGAAAATTTGCATATCAACACCATACATCTCTCTAGCTAAACGGTTTTTTTTCAACTTTTTTTCTTGAAAGAAGCAATTCTTTTGGTCTTACTGTAATCAATCAAATCTTGTTTGAATTCGTTGTGTGAGCTGATATGATGTCATGAATGTTTGTTAAATTGATATTATGGATGGATGTTACACAGTTTATTTTAACAGTTTTCTCAATTTGAATAAAAACTAAATCAAAAAGTGAAACAAAAATGTAAATTCTGACATATGCACAACGTATAAACCTTCAAATGAATATGGATTCTGAGTAACTATTCTGCTATTATTTGGAATGTTTTCTGCTATTATTTGGAATGTTTTCACTTTGGGTTTCCATGTCACGGAAGTGGTACACAGTTTCTGAGAACTACCCATTATATATATCTGGAGATGGTTCCAGTGTGCAATGTTTATCTAAATGAGTGTAAAGTTGGGCAATTGGGAGAGAATGCAAATAAAAACACCCACCAAAATGCGGCCACAGAAAGCTCTCGATTTGACTTTTTAAATCTATTAATCTACATGATTTCCTCAATTACCCACCGAAAAAGTAGCAGGGTTTGATAGGTAAGTGTTTGAACAATATAATAATATTTAGCACATTCAATTTTAAAATCACGTGGTTATGTCCAGGGTCGATAACCCGGCCTTTGACATTTTTCTAATGGTTTGTTTTGTCGTGATGTGACCTTAGATGTTGCCAAGATGTAAAACTCCACCAACCAACCAAGCAGAGGACAGCGTCATGCCCAGCCGCTCCTACCCATATTGTACCAGATGGCATGTCACGTTCATCCTGTTTGTGTGTCCAAATCGATGCACAAATTAGACCCTATTCAAACACGCAAACATGTTCAACCGCCACGACCCCCCCCCCCCCCCCTGCCCCCCCCCCCCCCGCAACCTCTTATGGTGCTGTCACATTATGCTGGTTCTCGCCGGTGCACCGCCAATGCGCAAAATCACTTTTAATCGTCGAGACACGTCAAGCTTTTCGGTGTCAGCGCAACGTATTGGTAGCATGCGGCCGACGTTGTGGTAATGTATATCGACACATGAGGGGGGGGAAAAAAAAAAAAAGTTTGGCGCACCGTCCTGATATGACCTTAGATGTTGCTAGGACGTAAAACAACAACAAACAAACAAAACAATAGTTTGGCAAAAGATGTGGGAATGAGCCTCAAGTGCGCACAGCATTCACATAACATTATTCCAGCACGTCTAAATTATCTCGACGTGACCCTAACGTCGCCATAACGTTGGCACCCGAGCGTTGTCGCATGTTGAAAGTTTTGTACAAGCACAAAACTTCACCGATCACCTGATGTGCGCCGCCGACCATCTCCGACCATCGCCGTAGATCAACGGATACCAACGCGCGCCTAACACGCGCGTAACGCTTCCTGACATATCCTGATGTTGCGCCAAAAAATCACATACATCGACGCGCGTTGGTGAGAAGCTTCTTAATCTGACAGCACCATTAGAGCGAAACCAACTCTAAACGAGCCTGGTAAAAATAAATGAACACTGATTAAGCCCACAAATAACCGAACCGTTGGTTTTGCTTGTTTGTTGGGGTTTTATGTCATAACAATATCTAAGGTTATATCAGGATGGATACCGATTTGTCACAATAATGCACTTAAAAAAAGGAACAGCATGACAATAACACAATGCAAATAGTTATGTGGTCGTGTATTCAATATGCTATAGCTTATTCAGTAAAAAAAAAATTAAAAAGAGAATTGCATTAAATTTCTAAACCTATAATTAATGGCGCAACCTCTGCTGTAGTCTGCTGAATAGCGCAAACAATGGTTTGTACCTGGGGCCATATGCAGGACGCGGTGTTAGCGAGCCAAAACGCGTTTAGGGCGGGATTTCCAGTTTAGCGGCAAAAAGTCTGTATGCGACGCGCGTTGTTATGCTAACACGGCGCGTTTAAGGTCCGCTACACTAAACCCGTTTCATAGCACATTTAAGGTTGGTGTTAGGGTTAGGTTAAGCCCAAATCTATTCACTGCTATCATATTTAACAGAATTAAATACACAATAAGTGAAATTTTATCAATTTAACCCTAAAAGCGAACCGATATTAACGCCACCACTGCATTGGCGGCGATATTCATATTGTCGAATCGACGAATGTAAACAAAACAAATCACCGCCGCCACCACCGCCGCATCGACATTGATATACATACTGACCGACGCCGCCGCATCGGCGGCAATGTATTAGGCCCAAATCTATTCAATGCTATCATATTTAACAGAATTACATACGCAATACGTGAAATTTCATCAATTTAACCCTAAAAGCGAACCAATATTAACGCCACCGCCGCATTAGCGGCATTATTCATATTGTCGAATCGACGAATGCAAACAAAACAAATCGCCGCCGCAGTGCTGGCTGGTGCCCGGCGGTGTTAGATACCGATTAGGCAGTGCCCGCCGGGAACCGGCTCCAAGGGATTCACGTTTAGCTAACACACACCGTTTAGGCGCCTCTGCATACAGCGTGACATACTTCGCGCGGGCAGTGTTAGCTAAACGCGTTTACCGACTAACACCAACCGATGCGAACACCGCGTCCTGCATATGGCCCCTGGTGTGCCCCAGGTCTGTGCCAGCTGAATAGCTTGGTTGGTTGGTTGATTTGTGGAGTTTTATGTCCTGGCAACATCTCAGGTCATATCACTATCAGTACGGTTACCAACTTATGACAGTGTTCACTCATGATGGCTTTATAGTTCTGCCCTATTGGGAGAGCAGGCTGCTGGCACCATGACCCAATATCCCACAGTCACATTATCCCGATACTAAGCTAACCAGTCCTCGCCCTATCCTATTAATGCCAAGCGCCGTGCTAGATAATGACAAGTTCCAATTTTGTAAGTCATTGACTTGACTCGGTTGGGTTTCTCGAACTCATGACCTTCTGCATGAGAAGCCTGTGCTCGTACTATTTATTGCCTTGTGAATTCGGCCACTGCGTCCCAAGGACCAGAAGGCGTCTAAGCTGGTTTATAGTATGTTTCCTGACAGGGGAATGCTGGTCGGTTGTTGTTTGTTTTTGGCGAGTTTTCAGTCGCGTTAGCGCGCTGAAGGCTGCAAATCTGCAGCACTGTATGGGCACTGCCAAAGGCGGTCCCATACGGCCTGGAGTTGTCTTCCACTTCCAGTGCATAGTTGTCAGAGAAATACTGGGAGCCGTTCAGGGGCCAAATGTATGAGGCCGGGTTAGCGGTCATAACCTGAGCGTAGTCCGGAATTCCCCGGTTAGCGGCTAAAAGTGACAATGTATGTGCACAGGTTAGGCAAACCCCTCGAGGGTTAACATGGCCTACGCTAACCACAACATATAGCAGGTTTAACGTCCATGTTAGGAACCGATTCGGCCCAAATCTATCCAATGCGACCATATTTAACAGAATTACATACGCAATAAGTGAAATTTTATTAAATTAACCCTAAAATCAAAGCGAGATTAACGTAGCAGCTGCATTGGCGGCGTTATTCATATTGTCGAATCGACGAATGTAAACTAAACAAATCGCCGCCGCCGCAGCGACATCGATATCCATACTGTCCAACGTTAACTAGACATTGCCGCCGCCGCCGCGACGTCGATATCCATACTGGCAGAACGCCGGCGGCAATATTTTAGGCCCAAATCTATTCAATGCTATCATATTTAACAGAATTACATACGCAATAAGTGAAATTTTATCAATTTAACCCTAAATTCGAACCGCTATTAACGCCACCGCCGCATTGGCGGCATTATTCATATTGTCGAATCGACGAATGTAAGCTAAACAAATCGCCGCCGCCACCGCGATGGGTACAGGCCCAGAGGTTTCCCCAAATCTATAAATAACGCATTGGTTAGCTAACTCTGCCGCGCTTTGGTCACATACATTTCCCGTGACACATATACCAACACCGACGATAGCTACCCCGTCGGCCGCCCTTAACACCGGCGCAGATAACCCCTTGCTCATACATTTAGCCCCAGGAGTCAACATGTGGTCCCCCCCACACACACACACCCCGGAAGCCCCCCCCCCCCCCCACAGACACACCCTCCTCCCTGGGGCTACCAGGGGAGGTGCCCGTCGTGTGTACGTGTGTGTGTTCCTCGCACTCAGGCAAACATTCCAGCCTTTGTAATGTTACTGTTAGTAAAGCATTCAGTAAGCAGGTAAGGAACACAGCCACACCGCCAACCACCCCCCCCCCCCACACACACACCCACATCCACACCCGCCCACCCACCTGCAACATGTGGTTACAAACAGACATACCCACATACACACCGACCCACGCACTACACAGGAGAGCAACACGTGGTTACAAACAGACATACCCACGAACACACACAGATGCATGTTTACATCTAAGCACATACATGCATAGACACATGCACGTATATACATGTACACATACACACAACACACATACACACATGCATACATAGACACATACATTGATTGATTGGTGGTTGCTTTACGCCGTGTCGGCAGCATAGGCCATATTCACGGCGAGAAATGTTTGTTTTTGTTCAAACCATCACTTTTACATGTAAAAGCAGACAATCAATTATGTGCCAATAGACACTCATTAAATTAGAAAGCTCACAATCATATATTTGTGGTCAAGGGAAACAAATTCCCATAGAAAAAGAAAAGTTTTATTAATAATTGATAGAATCTATTTAGTAAATTATATACGGTGGTACAGTCCAGCTGCCCTCAAAAAGGCTAAAATGTTTTCCTGTTTTACCTTAGTAAAAAGGTCATGCATACTGTCTGCAGTGTAGAACTGTTGGCGCAAGGCCAAAAAATCAACGCAACTTAGTCAAATGTGTTTGAGTGTCAGCGGGGTCTGACACCCAATACATTCAGGGTGAGGTTCCCCCTTCAGCAGAAAAGCATGTGTAAGCCACGAATGGCCAATACGGCAGCGGCTAAGGACCACTTGGTCCCGCCGACCTCCCGCATGAGTCTGTGGTGGCTTTCCCACAGATGGTTCAATTTCTTTAAGTTTATTAATGTTTTCATCCCACTCATGTTGCCATTTGGATTTTATGTGGGTGGCTATTAGTGGTTTCAGATCAGAGTGAGGGATCAGACATAGTTCAAGATCACAGTTCAGGGCCTTCTTCGCAGCCCGATCAAGAAATAGACACATACACATACATGTATGCATATACATATATTATACATATGAGCCTGTCTCAAAAGGGGGTAACTCTTTGTTTTTGTCCATTGTAATGATTGGCACAAAACAGCACAGAAACGGTTACATTTGCTTCAAATCAATATGTATTCTATTGGGATTATGAAACACCATCTAAACACAAATCAGTTTATCCTGAGCAAATGCATAAGCAGATAGTATGTTGATCATTACAATGGACAAAGTTTTGTCCCATATTGCTTAGCACCTTTTGAGACAGTCTCATATACATACATATACATACATATACATACATTCATATATATATATATATATATATATATATATATATATATATATATATATGAAGAGTTTGTACGCAAATCCTTGTAAACGCCAATCCAAAAATGTAGTTTAAATAAAAGATTTTTACATGGAAATAATTGTAATTCTCAATAATTCCACGTTTCTTATGATCACATGATTAAGGAGAAATGAACAAAAAAGTAGAAATATAAAAAGACTACTTTTTGAAGATTTTATTCCAGTGTTTTTCTCAATTTTTAGATTGGCGTTTACGGGGATTTGCGCTTGAACTATTCATATGTACTATATATTTTATTATGTGGATATAAATAACGGCAGCCCCTTAATGTTTCTCTCTAACCACCTTAACCTCCATGTTATTCACTGCGGAGCAGGCATTCTCTCCTCCCCACCTCCTCTACACCGTGAGCCAACGGTCATATTTATATGCATGCACACACAACAAACATGTGCCGATCTATATTAAGCCCATTACTTTCCTGATATAGATATTTGTTCCTGATGGTAAATATGGATGGTGGTGTAGCCCTAGGACAGAAAGGTTAAAGTTGCATAGTCCGATGCTTTTGAGTTTTTGCTATTTTCTGAGATGAATATATTATACTAATCTTTATAATCTACTTTACTTTAGTTTGAAGGAACTTTAATTTTAAATGGCTAAGTTTGTTGATATTTGACATCAAAACATGCCAAAATAATTTTGGCAAGCACGCCAAAACTCTGTCACCATAGACTTCAGATAGTAACCCTTTCTATTAATTGAGTCAGTATGCCCTTCTATGCAGCAACAAATGTTCAATAAGTGCACCAGTGTCTAAGTTGAATATGTAGAATCAAATCTAGATAAGTGTTTTGGTTTTGAAAATTTGATGTTTTCACCGGACTATGCAACTTTAAGTGTTCATTTTTATCCTTGGCTGCTAAGATTTTAATGTTTTATATTTATTACTACTACTAAAAATACTACCCACAGAACAAAAACCATACATACATGCATAAATGTATACATATAAATATTGCATGCGCACATACATACATATATGCATACACATATGTGTATATACATCCACACATACATATATATATACACTGTATCTCACTGCATACACCTGCATACATATTTACATTCACATATACATACACATACACATGTTCATACATACATACACACATACATATTTACACACATACATATATATGTATGCATGCATTTACATACATATATGCATGCATACACATACATACATCCATACCTACATGTATGCATACATACATACACATACGAACATGCATTCACACATGCACACATGCATTGCATACATATATACATGTGTACACATACATAAATACATATATACATGCACACATACATGCGCATTCATACACACATACACCCATACATACATACATACATGCACACTCACATACATACATACACACATACACATACACATACATATACACATACATTCACACATACATACATAACTGAGGTGTAAGTCAGCATGTGCCGTTCACAGTTTCTATCTGGGTGTCATCTTTTGACCCCCTCCCCCACACCCAAACCCAAACCCCCACCCACCCATATCCACACCCACACCCACACCCATACACACACCCACACCATACCCACACCCACCCATACCCCCACCCACACCCACACCCACCCAAGCCCCCACCCACCCATATCCACACCCACACCCACACCCATACACACCCACACCATACCCCCACCCACACCAACCCATACCCCCACCCACACCCACACCCATACCCCCACCCACACCCAAACCCACACCCATATCCACACCCACCCACACCGATACCTACACCCACACCCACAACCACACCCATACCACCACCCATACACCCACCTACCACCCATACCCCCGCACCCACACCCATACCCCCACCCACACCCATACCCCGACCCACACCCACTTCCACACCCTTACACCCACACCCACACCACACCCCCACTCCATATCCACACCACACCCAACCACACCGATACCTACACCCACACACACCCCACAACCACACCCACACCCACAACCATTATCCACATCCATACACCACACCCTCACCCACACCACACAACCCACACCACAACCATACCACACCCACACCCACCACCCAAACACACTACCGATACCCATCACACCATACCATATACCCACACCACACCCACATCCTAACACCACATGCACACCCTCATACCACACCCATACCACACCATACCCATACCCTTTCACCCCACACCCATACACTCACACCACACCCACACACACCATACCCGCACCCACCCCGCACCC
>CM059188.1:116998499-117017166 GCA_030323885.1 Branchipolynoe longqiensis
CTTAAATTTATGTTGTGTTTAGAATGTTAGCTGATCTACCTACCACAGGATGCTACAGTTACCATAGCGCTACAGTTACCATAGCACCACAAAATGCTACAGTTACCATAGCGCCACAAAATCACCACAAAATGCTACAGTTACCATAGCGCTACAAAACGCTACAGTTACCATAGCACCACAGGATATTTCACCACCAGCAGTTGTCCACAAAAATCACTCATACTGACCAGCCAAGATGGCTTTTGGAACAGAAACCTAGTACAGTATAACCCCAATAAAGCAAGGTCGGTTAAACAAAACGATCGGTTATAAAGTTATCTGAGACCCCCCCCCCCACACACACACACACAAACCTTTATCTTATCAGATACTACCACACCATCCCGCTCACCGGGTTTGGGGGGTAGTGTGGTGGTAGTATTTTGCCACGCCGCCGATTTTTTTTTTGATTAACCAATCATTTAACCGAGCTTGGTTTAACGGGGCTATACTGTACACATAAAAAAAAAACAATAATCAAAGTGTCCACATACATTGTATACTACATGTGCAATACACGCTTTCTCTAAGTCAAAGCTCCGTGAAACCAATGATCGGTTAATCAAAACAAATTTCTAGGGTACCTTTAAGTTTGGTTTAACGGGGTTATACAGTAGCTAGATTCTACCAGCAGTGGGTCACTTTGTAAATATCAGGCGCCCCGGCTAGCCCCGCCAAGGAAGGCCGGCATGGGCGGGCACTTGAACCCGCCCGGCGATCAATAACGGGACCAGTATGCACTGCGGCCAGCGGGGGGGACACAATCGATGCATTCACACCCAGCGCGTTCAATCACATTACGGCGATACCCCCCCCCCCCCCCACACACACACACTCACGGCAACCCCAGCGTGAGAGGAGGGGAGGAGGTTGCGACCCACACACACACACGCTGACACAGATCACCCTTCGTTGCACTCCAGACACGACACCCAAACTGTTTGACATTATTAAAGCCGCACAGTCCGATGGTTTTGAATTTGTCTTTTTCTGAGATAAATATAACAGGTTGGTCCTTATAACCTACCTTACTTTGGTAACTTTGCTTTAAAATGACAAACTTTGCAGATATTTGAAGTGTGAAAGATGCCAAATTAATTTTGGCATGCGCGTCAAAACTCACAGCAGTAACACGATATATTAAACTTACTTAGTACCCCCTGCTATAAAGCAGCAAATGGTCAATAGGTGTGCACCAGTATCTAAGTTAGACATGTACGTACAAATTTAGATTTAAACTTCCCATTTGTCGATACTGTTATAGGACTATGCATTCGGCCTATTGGTAACCCTGTCTATAGTTCAATGGCGAACAAACTAGGCGATTCACCTCCACCAACTGAGTGTAGATTGAAGTGGACAATAAGGCCCTGCTCATCATGTCCATGATGATAAGACAGCTGGTGCTCATGATGATAAGACAGTCACAATGTGTGACCTCGAAGTTGAAGTTGCAAAAAGCATAGAAGTTTTAGAAGGAAAAACACTTATCTAGATGTGAACATATGCATCAAACTTAGATACTGGTGCATGTGTTAACATTGACATGCGCATCAAAACTCACAGCAGTAACACGATAACACGAAGGTCGGTGGTTCGATTCCCCATGCCCCCACCTCTGCCACTTTTGATTTCCACCACTGTGTATAACTAACAGTGTCATCAAAGGCCGGTTGCTCTCATACCATGTCTATGAGGTGTGGGAGGTTAAAAATCCATTGGGTCGGTAGAAGTGTAGGCTCGGGCTTTCTATCGACAAACTGTCTAATGGTGAAAACAAGTCCATTCAGACTTATCCATGATATGCAGTATAAATCTTCAATCAAATCATGTGTTAAGCATTTGTTGCTGCATTGAAGGGCGTATTAAGTCAATGTAACAGAACCTATGCCTGCTGAAGCCGATGGTATGTGTGGGCGGTCACAATTCTGACAATCACGCCAAAATTAATTTGGCATGTTTACACTCCAAATATCTCCCAAGTTAGCCCTTTTAAATAAAAGTAGGGTAGATTATAACGATCAAACTAATATATTTATCTCAGAGGAGAACAAAAACTCAAAACTATGGGACTGTCACATATTCGAACCCGCAGTGAACGGGGGATAGAGACGGACAATACACCGAATAATTTATCAGTTAATTATTAAACTGCTTGCAGTACAAGGAAGCGTATGTGTAAGGAAGTGCTAATAATTCATCAATATTAATATCATGCCCACACAATCATGGCCATCTGAGCCCCCTGCTGCCATGCTATATTACAGCTCATGTCAGTTATAGCATAAGTACAGCTTTAGCCTTAGATTGAATGGGAAGAATTAATACCACCTGGGTAAACCAATTCCATATTACCATTACACACGTCTGTGTATATAATTTTCTTTACACTTATAATGCAATGACTTTGAGTAGTCTGATCATATTTGGCATCATTAATATGTAATGTACTCTTTTTTTTTTTGTCTACATAATGTAGGCAGACAAAAAAAAAGAGTTTATTTAACGATGCCTCTTTTCATATCATCAACTATTGGATATCAAACATTTGGTCATTCTGACATATTTCTTTGGGGGAACCAGCTGCCGCCACATAGACTACTCTTCCTGATATGTAAGCAGACAGTTGAGTCAGTTGTGTTGCCAAGTATATTATTCTTAATAAGTTAATTTAGATATGGGTGCCCCCCTCCCAGAAGACATAACAGAATCAATAAATGATACAGAAAAAAAAGGGGTGCAAGATTATCTTCTTTATAATTTCAACTTTAAATATCCGTCATGACACTTATTTTATAATAATAATGTTGCACTTTGATCAGTATGATTATCCATACATCAAATTATAAAAAGTAATTTGGTCAGTGTACGTCCCTGTTGTACAATTATATACTAGTAGATAACCAACTTTTCAAGTATTGCGGAATAGAGACCGAAATACCCAACAGCCAAATTATGCGTTCAACATTTCGTACATCTGGTATCAAGGTAGGATGTTAATGGGGCTAAAGCATGGCATACAATAGAATGTACTTCCAAGCTTAGTTACATAACTAATGAATAAGCTGGTAACGAATGCAAGTTAAGTACACGCCGTAACTCTGTGTGTATAGGTAATTATAGTAGCAATACGCAATACTGTACACAGTACTACATCAATACAATTATGAATATAAATAGACATATCGGGCATTATCATATACAATCCCAATAATATAAGACACAAAATTGGGAAGGAGACGAAGGAGACAGTAATACTAATAGTGAGTCACTTGAGGGTTCTGAAGAAAAAAGAAACTTAGAAAGAGACACGAAAACCAAGTAATTAACATAAAACATATGAATCACAAATCAATTATTTTAAATTAAGAAAAATCTCTGAAAAAGAGACGTGATAATGAAGTGGTTATTATACGAATCATTTACCCCCCAAAAGGTAAGACAAATTCAATTTGACAAATCTATTTTTAAAAGAGACTCGAAATTAAAATGACTATTAGTAATACGCAGAGAAAGATCTCCGAAAATATCACAAAAAAAGATTATTATTATAGTAAGAATCACACAAAAATTAAAGAAATTTCTCTGAAAAAGAAACACAATAAAGCAATTATTATACGAATCGCAAATAAATTTTAAAAAATGTATTACGTTTCACTTACAAATCATGCGAACCATTCACACGGGGAAAACAGGCAGGTAATCGATTCAATAGCAACACAGAATGGCATCCAACTGTCGGCGACTTGTACTTGAACTACTTCATCATTCATGTAACTTGTAAGGTCTGATTATACATTCACATTGGCGCTGCTATTAAATGTCAACTATCATTGCTATGGATCATTTATGTTAATAAGTCCATGAGTCATGACCAGTCGCTTAGCCACAGCATATTCATAACAGAATCGAGGGAATGAAGTCCGAATATAAATCATGAAAAATATCCAAACGGAAAGGCCCCCAACACACATTATGACATAGAACACACAAACTGCATACATCCATTGTCCGCGACATCTGATAACCACACTGGTAAAATCCACGGCCTTTAACTCCGCAGCCACATCCCGCCGCCAGGTGGCCAATCCCAGCAGCTCGGCGAGAGTAAAATCAAAAAAAAAAACGTCCCCGAAAGAAACAACTAAAAAAAAAAATTATTAAAAAAAAAAAAATGATGGGAAAGGGGGGAATCCACTCACTTAAAATCCATTCGTCTGTAAGAGCACACTTGTGAGATTCAGTTGCGTGTTCTTCATCTTCAGTGGTTTTTCCAGGCCAGGCCATGCATGCGGGCAACGCCAACGGTTGGACCCGGGTATTGTCAGTTCAAATATCGCCCAGTGGCGGTGGTGGTGGTGGGTAGTGGTGATGGTGGTGCAGTGGTGGTGTGGACACACACACACACACTCCTACTCAAGCCTGCCTAGCCTGGTTCCCTTCAGCACCCACCACCTCTACAAAAATAGGTCGGCGTTTCCCACGCTAGTTTCGGCAACAATAACCACCAACAAAAAATCCAAAATAAAGGAAGGTACTCCACGCGGCAAAGTATCCAATCAAAGCACAGAACGTCCAAAAGTGGCGTTTCCCTTTTGTCCGTGTAAAGTCGTATGAATAATCCCAGGGTGGCGATGGTAACAATGCCCACAGCCACAGTCGATCGGTGAGTCGAGTCGGGTCCCGACGGCCGGGTAAAATCGACTATTGCTTAGAGTGACGGTCTTTAATTAACTCCTGGGTTTGCTGGCCGTACTGTGAGTCCCCATGATCCTTCAGTAGACGGTTGTGTGTAGTAGCAACAATAATAATTATAATAATAATGTATCAGCGGCAGGGTATCTGGAGGCTGTATTTCGCTGGTTGCTGGGTGGGTGATGGGGAGGCAGGGAGGATGGCGGTGGTGACACTTAGCGGTGGGGGCCTAGCTAGCGCCTCCCTTCAGCACCAGCACCACCACCACTACACGGCACCACCGCGGGGTGGGGGGGGGGCGGAGTGGTGCCGTACAGTGCTGCCACCACCGGCCGAACCCGGCGTAACACCATGCGGTAAGCGGGTACCGCCGCACCACCACCACCACCGCCGCCGCACCACCTCCACCAACACAAAGCGGGTATCCAAGGCTCCTCGTCTGCGTCGGGTAGTCCTTCCTCTTGCAGCCAGCTCCACCACGATCAGATCCTCAAAATGGCCACACGCACACGACAAAACACTGGGACACGACAGGCACAGACTAACATTAAAAGAGAGAAGAGAAGGAGGGGGGAGTGTAATACACACACTTACCCGTGACCAGCTCCGAGAGCTCTACGGCGGATTGACTTGTCCCAGCTCCCGGTCCCGACTGAGTGGCCCTAACGTGTCCATCAAGCACTCAGCTTGCCGCTGATTGGTCAACCAAGGTGTTCGGGTTGTGCGGCGTAGACCAATCAGCGACGGGCACTTAGAGTGAGCGCCCGCCCCCCTTTTACTCGCTTTGTCTGTTAGCGGATGGTGGAGTGTTCCTTGTCGCATACACTGCCATCTAATGTTGACAATGATACCACCCCCATCCCACTTCCACCTACCCCCCCTCCCACCTAGCCCCCCTCCCCTCCCCTCCCCTCCCCTCCCCTCCCCTCCCCCTTCCCCTCCACCTCCCCCCTCCCCTCCCTTCTCCCCCCTCCCCTCCCTTCTCCCCTCTCTCTCCTCTCCCTCGCCCTCTCCCCTCTCCCCCCTCCTCTGCATCCCGTCTTGCTCTACTACCTCATCACTTTGTTAACCAACGCCTCAATTATTCACTTAGTAATTGCGATATTTCAAACCGTGATAGCGGGCAACAAAAAGCACTGCCTAAGAACATGGCTGCGTTTGATTTGAGGCGGCTTCATGCGACTCGGAATGAAAGCTTGTGTATGTACAGTCTCCAAAATCCCTGTCATTTTTTATCTGTACCGTGTGTGTTTTATTATTGTTGTTAAATTTTTTTTTTTTTTAAATTCATTTGGGGGGGCGGCGTTGCTTTATAGCTCGTATTGTCACACAGAAGCTGTCAAACTGACAGAATGCATTTGTCCGGGTCCAACACTGTCTAGTACTTACTACACAAGGTATCCCAGCAACAAGAATATGCGTAGATTATTTATGATATGTTTGTGGAGTATGATGGGATGGGGATGGGGGGCAGGGAGGGGGTACGGCAAGAGACGTCACGTGATGATGACTGTTGGCTGCGGTTTGTACTCGACAGGTACGACTGCCTTGGACGCGATGGTAATCGCCGGTCGTTTTATAAAAAAAACCATTTTAAAAATTGAACAATGTGGCAATTGCTGTATGACTATGAGACAATTGTTTATGACTTACCTTTTATAGTCAATTAAATTCAGACGTCCTTCAAACATTCATGATCAGACTAGATAAAAGATTCACCCCATACTTACAGTACAGGGGTGAACCCTAACATAGTCTAAATACGGGCGAAAATAGCTTTAGTATGGAACAGGAAGTAGAAACTCTGGCTCCAGGATAAAATGGCTACCCATATTGGCACAGAGTTGGTGAAATGGGAGAGAATGCAAAAAGGCAAGATAGCGGTGATAAAATGCCATCAGTTTATTTTTTAAATTCCCTAAACTACATGTTTTATTATATATTTCAAATGAAAGGTAGCGGGTAAATATGAAGATTTGTGTGAAGAAAATATTTTCCTTCTTAAATTAAGAATTTACCAGCTCAATTCATTTCCCTGCCATGTTGAAATTCTTTGCCCGTTTTTTCTAATATGTTGGTTTTCACCACTGTACTGGATGTACGGGGTGAATGCTTTATCTATGATCGGACACGATGGCCGAATCGGTAGAGCGCAGACTTCCGGTATGGGAGATTGGTCGTTTGATTCCCGGTCGAGTCAAACCAATGACTTATAAAATGTATACTTGTCGCTACTTAGCCTGGCACTCAATATTACTAAGATAGTACTAAGGATTGGTTAGTTGAGTACCAGGATAATGTGACTTGTGCGGGACATTGGGTCATGGTGTTGGTGGCCTGGTCTCCCAGTGAAAAGTCATAGCAAGCACCTCCCTTCAGCACCAAAGTTGTCATGAGTGCGCACTGTCACAATTCAGTACCTATCCTGATATGACCTTAGATGTTGCCAGGACGTAAAACTCCAATAAACAATTTGATCAGTGGCATTATTCACTGAATAAACTAAATTTCACTATCTAAAAATAAAACATTCGTGACCACAATGACATTAGAACAGTCCCTGCCAGTAAGGGTTTTATCACCCAACCCGCGGTCATACGGCTTTCTGGACAAGGAGTGACTCGATGTCTTTTTATCGGAACGACTGACTCCGCAGTATGTCACTATTTTTATGTGGCTCACTCTACCAAAGGGCAAGCTGTGCCCGATTTCCAGAAACGTAAACACGAGAGTAAAGCTTGAGGAAGTTGTTGTTGATGTGCTAAGGGGCCAGGGTGAGCCAGACTTGGACAGCTAAAGTCCACAGCGTGGACTGGTGCATGTAAGAACAGTATGGAGCAGCACCCACTCAGCTTAGGTATGCGGTAATATTTTTAGTATGGCTGAGTTGGTGCTGATAGTATGCGTTACAGGTGGTTCTATTGACAAAGTCTATTTGTTTTGCTGCTGGTGCTCCGACATTATTATTAAGACGACCCAATTGCCACGACGAAAAACAAGCCCTGCCGATATTATTTAGTCAGCGTTGTTCCCACATTCTGTTGGCTGCTGTCCAACTGCTGGCTTTAGCATTTGCTAAGCGCAATAACAACACCTTTGTGTAATTATCCGAATGTTTGATTGAAGCCAAATGGCTACCACCACAACTGCATGTGGTGAGTACACCCCCCCCCCCCCACACACACACACATACACACTCACCAAACACCAAGTGTCCTATTAAGACAAATCCAGACACCAACATAAAGCACTACCAGAAAATCCTCCGCTAAATTGTTAACATTCAGCTTCAGAATCGCTTGGACTTGAGTGGTTTTTTTTTGGGTGGTTAATTAAAAAAATGTCTTAAGAGTAGGTTAAAAATAGATACCCTGTAATAGCGGGGGTGGCCGTGGTGTTCGGGGGGGGGGGGGGAGGGAGAGGTTAGTTGCCTAGTGACAGCAGATCAATGCGCAGATAGCGGCGCGTCCTTATCTTGTGATATCAGCGCCACAAAGAATCTGAGCACAGGGTCTGCCACACCGACAACTAATCGACTCCCTTCTCGCCAATTAGAGAGACCTTCAAGGGATTTGTGCACCACATGTGCACATCCTCAACCCCGCCCATCCTGCTAGTGGTTGGTTGGTTTTTGGAGTTTACCTTCATGGCAACATCTGAGGTCATATCAGGACGGGCACCGACTTGTGGCAGTGCGCTGTTTGGTTGGTGGTGTTTTACGTCCTGGCAACATCTAAGGTCATATCAGGATGGGGACCGACTTGTGACAGTGCGCTGTTTGTTTGTTACGTGGTGTTTTACATCCTGGCAACATCTAAGGTCATATCAGGATGGGGACCGACTTGTGACAGTGCGCTGTTTGTTTGTTAGGTGGTGTTTTACATCCTGGCAACATCTAAGGTAATATCAGGACGGGTACCGACTTGTGACAGAGCGCTGTTTGTTAGGTGGTGTTTTACATCCTGGCAACATCTAAGGTCATATCAGGATGGGGACCGACTTGTGACCGTGTGCTGTTTGTTTGTTTGGTGGTGTTTTACGTCCTGGAAACATCTAAAGTTATATCAGGGTGGGGACCGACTTGTGACAGTGCGCTGTTTGTTTGGTGGTGTTTTACGTCCTGGCAACATCTAAGGTCATATCAGGATGGGGACCGACTTGTGGCCGTGTGCTGTTTGTTTGTTTGGTGGTGTTTTATGTCCTGACAACATCTAAGGTCATATCAGGGTGGGGCCCGACTTGTGGCAGTGCGCTGTTTGTTTCTTAGGTGGTGTTTTACGTCCTGGCAACATCTAAGGTTATATCAGGATGGGGACCGACTTGTGGCCGTGCGCTGTTTGTTTGTTAGGTGGTGTTTTACACCCTGGCAACATCTAAGGTGATATCAGGATGGGGACCGACTTGTGGCAGTGCACTGTTTGTTTCTTTGAGTTTTATGTCCTGGCAAAATCTAAGGTTATATCAGGATGGGGACCGACTTGTGGCAGTGCGCTGTTTATTTGTTTGGTGGAGTTTTATGTCCTGGCAACATCTAAGGTTATATCAGGATGGGGACCGACTTGTGGCCGTGTGCTGTTTGTTTGCTTAGTGGAGTTTTATGTCCTGGCAACATCTAAGGTCATATCAGGACAGGTACCAATTTGTGACAGTACACACTCATGGCGACTTTATGGTGTTGCCCCACTGGGAAATCAGGCCACCCCACACCATGACCTGATAATGATATCCCACTCAGTCACATTATCTTGCCACTGAGCTAATCCAGTCCTTGCCTTATCCTATTAATGCCGAACGCCAGGCTAGGAAGCGACAAGCATACATTTCATAAGTCATTGGTTTGACTCGACTGGGAACCGAACCCTGACCTTCGACACGCGAAGCCAGCGCTGTACCGAATCGGCCACGGCGTCCGGTACTGGCGGAGAGTTCACGTTCACACCCTCTTTATAATATGTTGATGTTTACCCGATTGCCGGCCGAAAGGCGGCAAACATTTATGAGTTATTACGGCAATGTCACTCCCTCCTCCCGCCCCGACCCCCGGCCCGCGACCTCTCACGTGGTTCCGTACACAAACTAGGTCTAGAGTCAAATAAAAACAGTTGTAGCGTTTTCTCACTCGTTCTGTCTTTTTCTCCCTCCACCCCTTCTCGTTATTTCACCCTTTTTACTAGATAAAGGATTCATCCGGTATTCGCAGTACACGGGTGAATACCTAACCTATATAAAAACGGTAAAAAAAGTGGGTTAATGAAATGAGAGCCTAATTTCACAATCTAAGAAGCAACATTTATTCTTTGTAGATGTCACCATATTTACCCGCTACCTTTGAGTTGAAAAATATAATAAAATAGCAAGTTTAATACGATTTAAAATTGAAATCGACGGCATTCTCTGGCCGCCATCTTGGATTTTTGCATTCTCTCCCATTTCACCAAATCTGTGCCAATATATGTAGCCATTTGACCACAGTTTCTACTTCATGTTCCATACTAAAGCTATTTTCGCCAGTATTTACACTGCGTTATCATTCACCCCTGTACTACAAGTACTGGGTAATTCTTTTATCTACCTTTTTACCGATCAAACAGGAAATGCTGCTAAATCATCAGTCGGTTTATCGCTGACACTCACTAAACAGGAAAAAGGATAACTGTGATGTTTTTGTTTGTTTTATAATGGTTTTATTGACATCTTGAAGATATCAAATTGAGATTCATGAGTCCTCTTAGACAAACATGAATACTACACAGAAAGTATGGTGGTTATTGAAAGCATTAGCTGCATCCATATTGTAATATGAACAGAAAGGTTTAGGTTGTGATATTTATATGACGTAATTTAGCAGATAATTCGCGAAAGGTGAACGGCTCCCACTCTGCCTATTTTCACTATGACCAATGACAAATGTGACAACATATTGACAATATATTTGACAAATATTTATTTACTCTATCGACCCATTTCGGGCTATGAGAGCAACAAAAACATACATCTTTAGTTCAGTTCAGTTGAGTGTTGCTCAGAGAAATAGAGGTCGTAGAATTGATGGCTAAACAGGTTTTGCATTTGGTAAAGTGGTTTAATGTTTATGATTGTGTTTAGAGGTTGTGTGTTAGCACGTGGGGACCACGAGTGAACCGCCTGCTTTTATAGCCCTTAGGCAGCGACATCTGGCGTGATCTGGTGTTTCCTCACCACCCACCTACTCACCCCCCCCCCCCACCAACCACCCTCGCCCACCCCCACCCCATCACACATTCCCACCATCCTACCTCAAACCCTCATGGCCCAGTCACACCGTACCGGACTGGGGAACCGGTCATCAACCGGACACTGTCCGGTGAAATACAGCAATGTGGGGTACATGTCCGGTACCGATCCAGCGGTGTCTGGTGGTGTCCCTTGGTGTCCGGTACAAGTTTTGAACATGCACTAACCTTGAAGCGGGCACCACCGGACTGAAGTGTATGGTTGGTGTCTGTTTTAAGGCCTTTTTGTCCGGTTCATGTCCGTTAATCATCCGTTAGGTGTCCGTTTTGTATCATGAAGAGTCCGTTGATGGTGCTGCGGGAATTCGGTCCTTCGGTTTTTGGCGCGTCCGTGAACAGTCCGGTAGGTGTCCGATTGGTGTCTGTTTAGTGTCCGGGTGGCGTCTGGTTGGTGTATGTTTGGTGTCCGTTTGATGTCCGGTCCGTCCGTTTAGTGTCCGTTTAGCATCCGTTTCATCCAACGGCCGTTGCAACAGTTTGACACCACCGGACTAGAAAATTCTTTGTCCGGTGGTGTCCGGTACTCAGTCCGGTGATGTGTGACTGGGGCTTCACCCACACCAACCATCCACCTCTCCGCGCTCAACCCTCATCCACCCCTCAGAGCTGACCCCCACCCTCACCACCACTAGAGTCATCAGCAACAAGAAAGCGTCACGGTGACGGTGAGAAGGTATCTAAATCTGGACAGTTCGCGACCGAGCGTAGGCGGACTGTGCCAGAGTCTGATTAAATAACGCTGATTAAAAGTGAACTTAGGTTACAGAGCAGCATCTAAACAACCTCCCATCATGCACCGCGTGTATCAATCTGTCACAACCGCGATGCATATTGCATTGGAGGCATTCGACTGGGACCTTTCCATCCGGTGGATTTAGGCTCCGCCCATGTGTGCGGTGAACTAACTTTTCGAATGCAAAGAGGACCAGTCAAATGGCTTCAGTGGGTTCAGCCAATCAGAGCTGTTCTCTTCCATTGCAAATGGCTGCCCTGTATGGGGGTGGCCATTTGCAATCGAAAAGAACCAATCAGAGCTGTGCATTTCCATTGCAAATGGCTGCCCCCATAGAGGGCAGCCATTTGCAATCGATGAAAACAGCTCTGATTGGCTGAAGCTACTGAATCTTTCAACCTTTCCATATCAGCCATCTTGAAATACACCATGTGACCTTTTGGATGGAGCCACAAGATACATTTGATTCATACTTATAGAAACCCACTTCTGGTCCCAGTCGAATAGGAATATGTAAAGGAATATTTGTATATGCGAATATACAGGCCCAATTAAATACGTCCAAAGTCTGTGTTAGATAGCATTATTCAAAACAGACAACTTGCCCCTCTCCCCACCCCTTCCGCCTCCGCCTCCGCCTCCGCCTCCGCCTCCGCCTCCGCCTCCGCCTCCGCCTCCGCCTCCGCCTCCGCCTCCGCCTCCGCCTCCGCCTCCGCCTCCGCCTCCGCCTCCGCCTCCGCCTCCGCCTCCGCCTCCGCCTCCGCCTCCGCCTCCGCCTCCGCCTCCGCCTCCGCCTCCGCCTCCGCCTCCGCCTCCGCCTCCGCCTCAGCCTCAGCCTCAGCCTCAGCCCTCAGCCCTCAGCCCTCAGCCCTAAGCCCTAAGCCCTAAGCCCTCAGCCCTCAACCCTCAACCCTCAACCCTCAACCCTCCGCCCTCCGCCCTCCGCCATCAGTGTGGGAAGGTCGGTTTGAGACTTGTTAGTGCATGACCCCTTCACGCCAAGTCTGTGCTGTTTGCAAAACACGCCGAAACCCTGCACATGTACACCCGCCACCCGCCACCCGCTCACCGGGTTTGGTGGTGGTGTGGGGGGGGGGGGGGGGGAGTGTGGTGGTGGTGGTGTGGTTGTGGTGTGGTGGTGGGAGGAGGTGATGGGGTGGATTGTTGTGTTGGGTGCTGGAGTAGCTGTACGTTGTGAAGGGGTAGGTGGTGTAAGTGGTGGTGGTGGGGATTGAGGGTGGTTGTGTGGTGGATGGTGGTGTGGTGGATGGTGGGTTGTTGGTGGATGGTGGTGGGTAGTGGATGGTGGGTTGTTGGTGGATGGTGATGTGGGTAGTGGTGTAAGTGGTGGTGTGGTGGATTGTAGGTGGTGGGGTGTGTAGGGTGGTGGTGGTGGAGGTGGTGGTGATGGTGGAGTGGGAGTAGGTGGTGCGGTGGGTGGTGGAAGTGGTGGCGTGTAGGGTGGTGGTGGTGTGGAGTTGTGTGGTGGGGTGTGTAGGGTGGTGGGTCTGGCTCAGTGGGTGTCTGGTGTGTAAACCCAAACACCATTCAGTGAAGCAGGCAGCCACAATAACACGGACACCATGTTTGCCCCAAGTCACCGCCACATGCCCTTCTACCTGATGCCACCCACACATTCACTGCACACATTCACATGCCTCACATACACATGCCCTTCTACCTGATGCCACCCACACATTCACTGCACACATTCACATGCCTCACATACACATGCCCTTCTACCTGATGCCACCCACACATTCACTGCACACATTCACATGCCTCACATACACATGCCCTTCTACCTGATGCCACCCACACATCCACTGCACACATTCACATGCCTCACATACACATGCCCTTCTACCTGATGCCACCCACACATTCACTGCACACATTCACATGCCTCACATACACATGCCCTTCTACCTGATACCACCCACACATTCACTGCACACATCACATGCCTCACATACACATGCCCTTCTACCTGATGCCACCCACACATTCACTGCACACATTCACATGCCTCACATACACATGCCCTTCTACCTGATGCCACCCACACATTCACTGCACACATTCACATGCCTCACATACACATGCCGGGTTTTGCATCCACTCCTTCACATCACACACGTACACACACCACAACACACACCACATCACACAACACACACATCACACAACACACCACATCACACAACACACACCACATCACACAACACTCACCACAACACATCACACAGCACACACACCACATCACATCACACACAACACATACCACATCACACAACACATCACACAACACACATCACATCACACACCACATACCACATCACACACCACATCACACAACACACACCACATCACACAACACACGATGTCACAGAACACACACCACATCACACACCACATCACACAACACACACACGCCTGGGCGTGTGTGGGTGAGGATGGGGATGTGTGGGAGGAGGTGAGGATCTGAGGGTAGGGTGTGCATGTGCGTGTGGGTGAGGATGTGTGGGTGAGGATGTGTGGGTGAGGATGTGTGGGGGAGGATGTGTGGGGGAGGATGTGGGGTGTGTGGGTGAAGGTGAGGATGTGGGGGTGAGGATGTGTGGGGGAGGATGTGGGGTGTGTGGGTGAAGGTGAGGATGTGGGGGTGAGGATGTGGGGTTGTGTGGGTGGAGGTGAGGATGTGTGGGTGAGCATGTTTGGGTGAGCATGTGTGGGTGGGCATGTGTGGGTGAGCATGTGGGTGTGTTGGTGGAGGTGAGGACGTGTGGGTGGGATGGGGGGGTGGAGGTGAGGATGTGTGGGTGGGGGGTATGTGGGTGGAGGTGAGGATGTGTGGGTGGGGGGGTGTGTGGGTGGAGGTGAGGATGTGGGGTGAGGATGTGGGGTGTGTGGGTGGAGGTGAGGATGTGGGGGTGGATGTTGGGTGTGGATGTGTGGGTGAGCATGTGTGGGTGAGGATGTGAGGATGTGGGGGTGTGTGGGTGGAGGTGAGGATGTGTGGGTGAGGATGTGGGGTGGAGGTGAGGATGTGTGGGTGGGGGAGGTATGTGGGTGGAGGTGTGGATGTGTGGGGTGGGTGGAGGTGAGGATGTGGGGGGTGAGGATGTGGGGTGTGTGGGTGAAGGTGAGGATTTGGTGTGGGTGAGGATGTGGGGGTGTGTGGGTGGAGGTGAGGATGTGTGGGTGAGCATGTGTGGGTGGGCGTAGGTGAGGATGTGGGGGTGTGTGGGTGGAGGTGAGGATGTGTGGGTGAGGATGTGTGGGTGGAGGTGAGGATGTGTGGGTGAGGATGTGGGGGTGTGTGGGTGGAGGTGAGGCTGTGTGGGTGATGATGTGTGGTGTGGGCGTAGGTGAGGATGTGGGGGTGTGTGGGTGGAGGTGAGGCTGTGTGGGTGATGATGTGTGGTGTGGGCGTAGGTGAGGATGTGGAGGTGGGGGTGTCTTGTGGGGGCTGTCTGTGGGGGCACAGACAGAGCCGCACACACGAGGGTAATTGAAGTGGCTGTAGTGCTGGGAGGGCCTGTGTGCCCGGCAGGACGGCGGGCCGGCCTGGTGCTGTTTGTTGTAGCGGGTTGACGGAGTGGATTCACTAACGCCGCAGTCGCCCGCCAGATCTCCTCTGACAGATTACTGTATTCGGCAGTCGTCCGCCGAGCCGTAATGCAACCCGACCACGCACCGCCGGGCAACCAGCAGCACCCGCCCGAACAGCTGGTCACGATGGCACGGCGAGTTAGGTGGGTGTCGCCACGTGTGATTCGAATCGAAGGACATAAGGAGGGGTGGGAGGTATGGGGGAGAGCAGACAGTTGTTGGTTTAGGGGTGGTGTGTGGTGTGTGGTGTGTGGTGTGTGGTGTGTGGTGTGTGGTGTGTGGTGTGTGGTGTGTGGTGTGTGGTGTGTGGTGGTGGTGTGTGGTGTGTGGTGTGTGGTGTGTGTGTGTGGTGTGTGGTGTGTGGTTGTGTGGTGTGTGGTGTGTGGTGTGTGGTGTTGTGGTGTGTGGTGTGTGGTGTGTGGTGTGTGGTGTGTGGTGTGTGGTGGTGGTGGTGGTGGTGGTGGTGTGTGGTGTGTGGTGTGTGGTGTGTGGTGTGTGGTGTGTGGTGTGTGGTGTGTGGTGTGTGGTGTGTGGTGTGTGGTTGGGTGGTGGGTGGTGGGTGGTGGGTGGTGGGTGGTGGGTGGTGGGTGGTGGGTGGTGGGTGGTGGGTGGTGGGTGGTGGGTGGTGGGTGGTGGGTGGTGGTGGTGGGTGGTGGGTGGTGGGTGGGTGGGTGGTGGGTGGTGGGTGGTGGGTGGTGGGTGGTGGGTGGTGGGTGGTGGGTGGTGGGTGGTGGGTGGTGGGTGGTGGGTGGTGGGTGGCTGTAATGTATGTATATATGTATGTATGTATGTATGTATGAAAGTATGTATGTATGTACGTATGTATGTATGTATGCATGTATTTATGTATTGTGTATGTATTGTGTGTATTGTGCATGTATTGTGCATCTATTGTGCGTGTATTGTGCGTGTATTGTGCATGTATTGTGCATGTATGTTGTATCTATGTATGTATTATTGTATGTAACGTGGTTGGTTGTTGGAGTTTTACGTCCTGGCAACATCTAAGGTCATATCAGGACGGTGAGGGTGTGGTTGTAGTGTAGCGTGGTGTGTGTGTGGTGTGTGGTGGAGTGTGGTGTGGTTGTAGTGTAGCATGGTGTGTGTGTGGTGTGTGGTGGAGTGGGGTGTGGTTGTAGTGTAGCGTGGTGTGTGTGTGGTGTGTGGTGGAGTGTGGTGTGGTTGTAGTGTAGCATGGTGTGTGTGTGGTGTGTGGTGGAGTGTGGTGTGGTTGTAGTGTAGTGTGGTGTGTGTGGTGTGTGGTGGAGTGTGGTGTGGTTGTAGTGTAGCGTGGTGTGTGTGTGGTGTGTGGTGGAGTGTGGTGTGGTTGTAGTGTAGTGTGGTGTGTGTGGTGTGTGGTGGAGTGTGGTGTGGTTGTAGTGTAGCGTGGTGTGTGTGTGGTGTGTGGTGGAGTGTGGTGTGTTGTAGTGTAGCGTGGTGTGTGTGTGGTGTGTGGTGGAGTGTGGTGTGGTTGTAGTGTAGCGTGGTGTGTGTGTGGTGTGTGGTGGAGTGTGGTGTGGTTGTAGTGTAGGTGGTGTGTGTGTGGTGTGTGGTGGAGTGTGGTGGTTGTAGTGTAGCATGGTGTGTGTGTGGTGTGTGGGGAGTGTGGTGTGGTTGTAGTGTAGCGTGGTGTGTGTGTGGTGTGTGGTGGAGTGTGGTGTGGTGTAGTGTAGTGTGGTGTGTGTGTGGTGTGTGGTGGTGTGTGGTGTGGTTGTAGTGTGTGTGGTGTGTGTGTGGTGGAGTGTGGTGTGTTGTAGTGTAGCGTGGTGTGTGTGTGGTGGTGTGGAGGTGGTGTGGTTGTAGTGTAGCGTGGTGTGTGTGTGGTGTGTGGTGGAGTGTGGTGTGGTTGTAGTGTAGCGTGGTGTGTGTGTGGTGTGTGGTGGAGTGTGGTGTGGTTGTAGTGTAGCGTGGTGTGTGTGTGGTGTGTGGTGGAGTGTGGTGTGGTTGTAGTGTAGCGTGGTGTGTGTGTGGTGTGTGGTGGAGTGTGGTGTGGTTGTAGTGTAGTGTGGTGTGTGTGTGGTGTGTGGTGGAGTGTGGTGTGGTTGTAGTGTAGCGTGGTGTGTGTGTGGTGTGTGGTGGAGTGTGGTGTGGTTGTAGTGTAGCGTGGTGTGTGTGTGGTGTGTGGTGGAGTGTGTGTGGTTGTAGTGTAGCGTGGTGTGTGTGTGGTGTGTGGTGGAGTGTGGTGTGGTTGTAGTGTAGTGTGGTGTGTGTGTGGTGTGTGGTGGAGTGTGGTGTGGGTAGTGTAGCGTGGTGTGTGTGTGGTGTGTGGTGGAGTGTGGTGTTGTAGTGTAGCTGGTGTGTGTGGTGTGTGGTGGAGTGTGGTTGGTTGTAGTGTAGCGTGGTGTGTGTGTGGTGTGTGGTGGAGTGTGGTGTGGTTGTAGTGTAGCGTGGTGTGTGTGTGAGGTTGTAGTGTAGCGTGGTGTGTGTGTGGTGTGTGGTGGAGTGTGGTGTGGTTGTAGTGTAGTGTGGTGTGTGTGGTGTGTGGTGGAGTGTGGTTGTAGTGTAGCGTGGTGTGTGTGTGTGGTGTGTGGTGGAGTGTGGTGTGGTTGTAGTGTAGCATGGTGTGTGTGTGGTGTGTGGTGGAGTGTGGTGTGGTTGTAGTGTAGCGTGGTGTGTGTGTGGTGTGTGGTGGAGTGTGGTGTGGTTGTAGTGTAGTGTGGTGTGTGTGGTGTGTGGTGGAGTGTGGTGTGGTTGTAGTGTAGCGTGGTGTGTGTGTGGTGTGTGGTGGAGTGTGGTGTGGTTGTAGTGTAGTGTGGTGTGTGTGTGGTGTGTGGTGGAGTGTGGTGTGGTTGTAGTGTAGCGTGGTGTGTGTGTGTGGTGTGTGGTGGGTGTGTGTGGTTGTAGTGTAGCGTGGTGTGTTGTGGTGTGGGTGGAGTGTGGTGTGGTTGTAGTGTAGCATGGTGTGTGTGTGGTGTGTGGTGGAGTGTGGTGTGGTTGTAGTGTAGGTGGGTGTGTGTGTGGTGTGTGGTGGAGTGTGGTGTGGTTGTAGTGTAGCGTGGTGTGTGTGTGGTGTGTGGTGAGTGTGTGTGGTTGTAGTGTAGCATGTGTGTGTGTGGTGTGTGGTGGAGTGTGGTGTGGTTGTAGTGTAGCGTGGTGTGTGTGTGTGGTGTGTGGTGGAGTGTGGTGCGGTTGTAGTGTAGTGTGGTGTGTGTGTGGTGTGTGGTGGAGTGTGGTGTGGTTGTAGTGTAGCGTGGTGTGTGTGTGGTGTGTGGTGGAGTGTGGTGTGGTTGTAGTGTAGCGTGGTGTGTGTGTGGTGTGTGGTGGAGTGTGGTGTGTATAAAGGCCCAGTCAGACCTCACCGGATTGAGGA
>CM059188.1:117017665-117116330 GCA_030323885.1 Branchipolynoe longqiensis
CCCTGACACCACCCCTACACCCCCCTACACCCACCCACACATACCCCAGCCCTTACACTACCTTCCTACACCCCCCTAC
Organism: Branchipolynoe longqiensis; assembly: GCA_030323885.1. Classification (NCBI taxonomy): domain Eukaryota; kingdom Metazoa; phylum Annelida; class Polychaeta; order Phyllodocida; family Polynoidae; genus Branchipolynoe; species Branchipolynoe longqiensis. The sequence continues at coordinate 117,017,745 of CM059188.1, forward strand.
ACCCACACACACATACGCCAGCCCTTACACGAGCCCCCTGCACCCCTACACCCACACACACCCCAGCCCTTACACCCCCCCCCCCCCTACAGTCCCATACAGCTCACTACACCCCCTACACCCTCCGAACATGCCGTGCTGCGCAGGCGCAGACTCACCCAGGAGGACAGGCGTGAATATAGCGGGCCGCGCGAGTGGTGGGTGTGGATGTGTGGATGTGTGGATGTGTGGATGTGTGGGTGTGTGGGTTTGAGGGTGTGGTGGGTCTGGGTGGGGGAGAGGAACAGCTATGCCCGTTGCATGGTGGGAGGTGGAAGGTGCGGTGTGGGGGTGTGGTGGTTCTGGGTGGGGGAGAGGAGAGGCTATGCGCGTTGCATGGTGGGAGGTGGGAGGTGGGATGTGTTGGGTGTGGGGGTGTGGGGGTTGTGCATAATGACGTACTGGCGGGCTGGGTGCTTTGGGATAGATGCATAATGAGATAGGTATGTATGCTTAACGGAAGGTCGTTCGGGGACGGACGCAAACACTCGCAGACCCCCTCCCCCCAGTCACCCATCCTCTCCTCCCCATCCCATCCCCCCTCATCCCTTCCCATCCTCCTCCTCTCCCCCTCCTCCTCCTCTCCTCACCTCCATATCCCTTCCTCTTCTCCTCCATCTCTTCTCTTCCACTTCTCCCCTTCCCCTCTCCACCCGTGCCCCCTCCTTCCCTCACATGCAACCCACATTCCCCCCTTTCCCTCCTCCCCTCTCCTCCTACCCTCCTCACTCTTCCCCTCTTCCTTCCTCCCCTCCGCTCCTCCCACCCCTTTCTCCACTCATCCTCTCCCCTTCCCCCTCCCTCCCCTCTCCTTCTCCTCCCCATCTCCCCTTCCTCACTTCATCGTTCAGCTCACCCATTCCTTCCTTCATTCCTCTTTTCCCTTCTCCTCCCCTCCCACTTCCTCCCCTCCGCTCCATCAATCCTCCGCCTCCATCCCCCTTCTCCCTCATCTCCCTTCCTCCTCCTCCACCCTCCATCCTCCCCTCCTTGTTCTCCCCCCCCCCCCCCGCTCCTCCCCCTTCTTCCTCCTCACTCCCACCTCATCTCGCCCCCCTCATGCACCCCCCCCCCCCCCACCTTCCCCATAACCACCGCTCCCTACACCCCCCCCCACACACACACTACAAATGGCTGTCAGCGGGTCGAGGTAAGTACCGGAAGTTGCCAGACCGATTGTCTGCAAATGGGATTCCTCCATTGACTTAATAAATGAGTGTATCAACAAGAACAATAAAAGTGGCTGCGTTGGTGATAATTGGTGTTGCGCCCTGTTGGCCTGCTTACCCGTAGCAGCCGCCTAGACCGTGACCTGTGACCTGTGACCTATATCCCTAATCTGTGGCCGATGCCTTGTTTTCTGTGGCCCATACTACTTGAGCCTGTGGAATCGAAAGTGGTTGTGGCAAGTAAGCAGTAATTGTGGCAATCGCGTGTGCGTGTGCGTGTGCGTGTGCGTGTGCGTGTGCGTGTGCGTGTGCGTGTGCGTGTGCGTGTGCGTGTGCGTGTGCGTGTGCGTGTGCGTGTGCGTGTGCGTGTGCGTGTGCGTGTGCGTGTGCGTGTGCGTGTGCGTGTGCGTGTGCGTGTGCGTGTGCGTGTGCGTGTGCGTGTGCGTGTGAATCCACGTCTACGCATAAGGCTACACCTACGTCTACGACTATGCCTATATCTATGTCTACTTCTACCTCTACCTCTACCTCTACCTCTACCTCTACCTCTACCTCTACCTCTACATCCAAGTCTGCATCTGCATCTAAGGCTGCGTCTCTGTCTCCGCCTCTGTCTGCTTCTCCCTCTCCGTCTCCGTCTGCTTCTCGGCCTCGGTCTCAGTCTCAGTCTCAGTCTCAGTCTCAGTCTCAGTCTCAGTCTCGGTCTCGGTCTCGGTCTCGGCCTCCTTCTCCTTCTCCGTCTCCGTCTCCGTCTCCGTCTCCATCTCGGTCTCGGTCTCGGTCTCGGCCTCCTTCTCCATTTCCGTCTCCGTCTCCGTCTCCGTCTCCGTCTCCGTCTCCATCTCCGTCTCCGTCTCCGTCTCCGTCTCCGTCTCCGTCTCCGTCTCCGTCTCCGTCTCCGTCTCCGTCTCAGTCTCAGTCTCAGTCGCAGTCTCAGTCTCAGTCTCCGTCTCCCTCTCCCTCTCCCTCTCCGTCTCCGTCTCCGTCTGCTTCTCCGTCTCCGTATGCGTGTATCATGAGGTTGTAGCTGCGGCTGTGGCTGTGGCTATGGCCATGGCAGTGCTTGAGGCTACGCGTGATTTTTAGACCACACATCCTCTCCCTCTCCCCGCACACCTCGTCTCAGATCAATACCCACTTCACAGTGCGCCGCCCGGCTTCAGGACGTAAACCCGCCGTCTCTCTCCAGCATTACACGATTACACAATGTGACACCTTATGCCAGATACACACCTACCGTATTATCCCACAAAACCCACACTACCTTACGACTAAAACTGCCCGATTCACAACCAACAACCAACAACAACCCAAACAAAGTCACAAACCAATCGCTAGATGTGCAGCTACCCATACAGACACACATACCATATACGATTCGCGCACTAAAACTCACTATCAGCTAAAACAACGGCCGATTAATATTTCGAATCGCGAATCGAAACCAATGCAATCGCACACCTACCGTTTTAGCCCTAAAAATTAGTTTTTAGTCGTGAATCGCAACCGGTAGGTGTGCTAGGGGAGTGCACACCTCACGATTTTTGGGCAGTTTTAGATCGTATACGCTAGGTGGGTGCGGGAAAACGATCGTATACGGTAGGTGTGTACCGGGCAATAGAGTTACACGACACACACTGATAAACGCCTAGTCACTGCACCACACCCACCCACCAACCTGCCCTGACAAAAACTGCAGCAGCTCTGTCTTCTACACACGCACACAACTAGGCACATCTTCTACGCACACACGCACACATACACACATACACACATACACACATACACACATACACACATACACACAAACACACATACACACATACACACATACACACATACACACAACACACATACACACATGCACGCATGCATGCACGCACACACACATACACACATACACACATACACACATACACACATACACACATACACACATACACACATACATACAATGATACACATACACACAAACACACATACACACAAACAAACATACACATACAAACACATAAACACACACATACACACATACATATGTATATACACATACACAGATATACATACACATACACACATACACATATACACATGCAATGATACACACATACACACATTCACACATACACACAAGCGCATACACTTACAAATACACACATACATACATATGCACATACACACATACACACATACACACATATACACATACATACATACATACAGATACATACAATTACACACTGACATGCATATACATACACACATACACACATATACACACACATACACACACATACACACATACACACATACACACATACACACATACACACATACACACATACACACATACACACATACACACATACACACATACACACATACACACATACACATACACATACACACATTTCACATGCACACATACACACATACACACATACACATACACACATTTCACATGCACACATACGCACATACACACATACACACACATACAGATACACACAGACACACTCGGTCCTGCCATCCCGACCGGTTGGGGGGCTGGGGGGGGGGGGGTGAGAGGGATGTGAACCAGGCATCACAAAGGGGGAATAAATCACGCGGTCGCCCTGGAGTGGGCTGCCGTGGAGAAGGGTGTGTGTGTGTGGGTAGGTGTGTGTGTGTGGGTGGGTAGGTAGGTGGGTGGGTGGGTGGAGGAGGGAGGGGTCGAGGGCCGCTGAAGACACGCTCTCTGTATGACAGCCAGTTTTGATCCCTTCTCCCCTCCCCCATCATTCAACTGCCACCACCCCCCACCCCCACATACACACACTCACGTCACAGCCGGTCCTGCCCCTGGCTGTGATGGCTGCGCTCCCAGTTATCAGTGCCGCCGCCAGAAGGCGCAGCGGGTGTTGTCTTCATGTTGCCGCCAGGGGGCGCTGTTGTATATAGCCGCTCTAGCGCCACCAGAGGGCGCCGCGGCATACAGTCGTCTGCAGGTCACCTTAGGGCACTGCCACGTATAACTGCTCTGGTGATGGTCATGTGGTGTAGTACTACTACTAGTGATGTCACATTAAGGTGGTGTAGTCCTAGTGTTGTCACATTAAGATGGTGTAGTCCTAGTGTTGTCACATTAAGGTGATGTAGTCCCAGTGTTGTCATGTTAAGGTGGTGTAGTCCTAGTGTTGTCATGTTAAGGTGGTTTAGTCCTAGTGTTGTCACATTACGGTGGTGTAGTCCTAGTGTTGTCATGTTAAGGTGGTGTAGTCCTAGTGCTGTCATGTGAAGGTGGTGTAGTCCTAGTGTTGTTAGGTTAAGGTGATGTGGTGTAGTCCTAGTGTTGTCACATTGAGGTGCTATGCTGTAGTCCTAGTGTTGTTACGCTAAGGTGATGTGGTGTAGTCCTAGTGTTGTCACATTGAGGTGCTATGCTGTTGTCCTAGTGTTGTTACGTTAAGGTGATGTGGTGTAGTCCTAGTGTTGTCACATTGAGGTGCTATGCTGTTGTCCTAGTGTTGTTACATTAAGGTGATGTGGTGTAGTCCTAGTGTTGTCACATTGAGGTGCTATGCTGTTGTCCTAGTGTTGTTACATTAAGGTGATGTGGTGTAGTCCTAGTGTTGTCACATTGAGGTGCTATGCTGTTGTCCTAGTGTTGTTACATTAAGGTGGTGTGGTGTAGTCCTAGTGTTGTCACATTGAGGTGCTATGCTGTAGTCCTAGTGTTGTTACATTAAGGTGATGTGGTGTAGTCCTAGTGTTGTCACATTGAGGTGCTATGCTGTTGTCCTAGTGTTGTTACGTTAAGGTGATGTGGTGTAGTCCTAGTGTTGTCACATTGAGGTGCTATGCTGTTGTCCTAGTGTTGTTACGTTAAGGTGATGTGGTGTAGTCCTAGTGTTGTCACATTGAGGTGCTATGCTGTTGTCCTAGTGTTGTTACATTAAGGTGATATGTGTAGTACTGTTTTATTAATGTGCTGTGCTGTAGTCCTAGTGTTGTTAGGTTAAGGTGATGCGGTGTAGTCCTAGTGTTGTCACATTAAGGTGCTGTGGTGTAGTCCTAGTGTTGTCACATTGAGGTGCTATGCTGTAGTCCTTGTGTTGTTATGCTAAGGTGGTGTGGTGCAGTCCTAGTGTTGTCACATTGAGGTGCTATGCTGTTGTCCTAGTGTTGTTGCATTAAGGTGATATGGTGTAGTCCTAGTGTTGTCACATTGAGGTGCTATGCTGTAGTCCTTGTGTTGTTACATTAAGGTGATATGGTGTAGTCCGAGTGTTGTCATATTAATGTGCTGTGCTGTAGTCCTAGTGTTGTTAGGTTAAGGTGATGCGGTGTAGTCCTAGTGTTGTCACATTAATGTGCTGTGGTGTAGTCCTAGTGTTGGCACATGAGTGTTGGAATGAGGAAGACCAATTGTTCCTGATTGATGCGCCTCTTTCTTAATAAATAATTGTAAATACTTCAGTCATCAATTCATCAGGGTGTGTGTCATGTTCATCATCATCAATCCTTTAACTGGTTTTGGCCAGACCGGATGAACGGCATACATGACCGTAAACAGCAGTCAGCATCTTTCTACAATCATCAGATCTTTGTGTTGTCCAATTACCTGCTGGATCTCGGCATGGTCTTCCGTGCTGGTAGCGCGATCTTTGTATGAGATGTTTAGTAGTGGGGAATATTGTGATGACATGGTTGGTTGTTGGAGTTTTACATACTACCAACATCTAAGGTCATATCAGGACGGGTACCGACTTGTGTCAGTGCGCACTCATGGTGACTTTATAGGGCTGCCCCACTGGGACATCAGGCCGCTGTGACCATGACCCGATATACCACTCAGTCACATTATCCTGACACTGAGCTTGCCATATCCTATAAATGCCGAGCGCCAGGCTAGGAAGCGATAAGTATCACTTTTTTTTTTTTTTTTGGTCCATTAGTTGTTTAAGCAGGGAAAATTTCAGTCATAGACGACTGGTCTTCCTCATTCCACTGCTGGTCGATAGAAAGCCCAAGCCTACACTTTTACCGACCCAAGGGATTTTTAACCTCCCACACCACAGAGACATGGTATGAGAGCAACCGGCCTTTGATGACGCTGTAAGTTATACACAGCGGTGGAAATCCAAATTGGCAGAGCTGGGGAGTCTACTCTGGGGGCACGGGGAATCGAATCGCCGACCCTCAGATTAGGAGTCTGACCTAGAAAAAAGTCAGACACTCTAACCACTCTGCCACAGAGACTCCTTGATAAGCCATTGGTTTGACTCGACCAGGAATCAAACCCCCGACCTTCCGCATGCGAGGCCCACACTCTACCGATTCGCTCCCGGTGTGATAACATTGTTGGCAATCTACACATTTTTACAATTGTTCGCTGTGTGATCCACAACTGCTCCGACTCAGTATTATAGGACTCATTAAATAAATCGGCCACAACAGGCTGTTCCCAATGTTTGCACCTTGTCAAGCAAGGCGAGGCTGTCGCGCCGACAGTTGTATCTTGTCACATGACACTTCCCATTGTCCAATCATATGGGAGTATTGAGTCCACGTGTACACACTCTCGTTCTACTTCTACGAGACTGTGCAGCCCAACTTTCCGATTTTCATCCCGTGTAGAAAGTCGGAAGAATCCCAAATTCTCGCGAATTCCGCTAAATATATAATGAACTCTGGAATTCACTTCTGTCTAGTTCGTACACCATTAAATTGAATACGATCACCTTTATTCCAGAATATCGCATCCATATAAAGCAAAAACACGACTAGAAGTAGTAGAACCCAAGGGCTTGAAATTGTACTTATAATCTATATTGTATAATTCTCCAGTGATTACATAATTGTACTATGTACAATAATCACCAGTGACACATACTTGCAGAATAGTCCAGGCCATACTATAGTTATTGCAGCATACTTACGACTAACTCAAGGCCCTGCTGTGACTATGTGGAGCGGTCACCGGGTGACCATGCCACTGTCCAACATCTGGCCAAATCGGTCCCTCAAGTTCTTAACAAGAAGGGGTATGAGCGCCGGTTGGGTGACAATATATCACTATTCATAATACATATTGCAATTGTCGATATATCATTAACAATGCACATAATAAAATTATTGATTAGACATTTCCAATTTCAAAGAGTACTCTTAACATCTTGACACAGTTTTATAGTGTTCTGGGTGTTCTGGGTGTTCCAACTGTTCCGAGCATTCTAGGCGTCCCTGGAGTTGCGGGTGTTCCGAGTTGTGGGTGTTCCGAGTACTCCAAGTGTTCCAAGCGTTCCAGGTATTCCGGGTGTTCTGCGTGTTTCAGATGTTCCGAATCTTCCAGGTGTTTTGAGTGTTCCAAGTGTTCTGGGTGTTTTGAGTATGCCAGATTTTCCGGATGTTCCCGGTGTTCCGGGAGTTCCATGCGTTCTGAGCATTTTGGGTGTTCGGGGTATGTTTTGTGTTCAGACTGTTCCGGATTTTCAGGGTGTTTCGAGTGTTTCACGCGTTTCAAGTGTTCCGGGTGTTCCAAGTGTTCTGGGTGTTCCATGCATTCCATGTGTTCCATGCGTTCCCGGCATTACAGCCCTTCCGGCCATTACAGACATTCCAGCCCTTCCAGACCTTCCAGCCCTTCCAGACCTTCCAGCCCTTTCAGTCCTTCTAGCCCTTCCAACCCTTCCAGCCCTTCCAGCCCTTCCAGCCCTTCCAGCCCTTCCAGCCCTTCCAGCCCTTCCAGCCCTTCCAGCCCTTCCAGCCCTTCCAGCCCTTCCAGCCCTTCCAGCCCTTCCAGCCCTTCCAGCCCTTCCAGCCCTTCCAGCCCTTCCAGCCCTTCCAGCCCTTCCAGCCCTTCCAGCCCTTCCAGCCCTTCCAGCCCTTCCAGCCCTTCCAACCCTTCCAGCCCTTCCAGCCCTTCCAGCCCTTCCAGCCCTTCCAGCCCTTCCAGCCCTTCCAGCCCTTCCAGCCCTTCCAGCCCTTCCAGCCCTTCGAGGTGCACTAGTGATCTGAGCATTGATTTGCAAATAAACACACCGGACCGAGTACCAATGGTCAGGGCGGTCAGACCAGCTTATAGATCTATTAATAGAACCTGAGCGTGGCAGTGTGATGGATGAGCGTGAGTGGTTAAAACCAGTTCCCGGTAGACGCGCAGGCAGTGTGCCAGCGGGTTGTCAACCTGTGTTGCTAATGAGCGTCTTTAGTTAACGTGATTTGCCGAGATAAAACCTGACAAAAAACTAATTCTTCAGCGTCTCGTTGGCGTCTCGCCGGTTCCCTCATTGGTTTCTCTTCAGTTTTGTTATCTTCTTATCTTTCCAATCGGCTTAGCACTCGGCAACTGTCATAGTTGGTTCTCAGCCAACACTCGGCATCAATGGCGCGTTGTGTAACGTGTGACCGATCTTAAAGCGGCATAGTCCTATGAAAACATCAAATTGTCAAAACCAAGAAAATAGACTACATCACGGTTCCAGCGGCGCGGTGCATTGTCGGATGCATCAGAGCAAAACAAAGCCACGAGAAGCACATGGCACATGCTAATACACTGGGTGCAGCTATGACATGTGCTAGTTTCAGTTCATCTCAGCTCTTGATTGAAACATAGAATACCAACTAAAAAAATATATATAATAAATTAAGATATTAATCTTTTATCCAGCATTGCATTTACATCAATATAATCAGCACATCTTATGCCATGTGCATTTATATTTAGACAAATCTGGGCACTCAGACTAGTGTTACAGCCATAGCCAGAGTCAGTTTTATTTATCTTATTCATGTTTTTATTTATATTCTATGGTTGATGGAGAGTTGTGTTTTAAACATATTCACTATATTATTATATTGCATCCTTCCGTCCATGTTTATGCCAAATTGTTATGTATTTCTAGTTATTTTGAATAAAATGCCAGTTTTGCCCTACGCGTATCGGCAAAGTCAATGGGCGTATGCCTTTGCTTTGCTCCCAACGCCATTTTCAGCACATGCGCAGTCGGAACCGTGATGTAGTTTATCACCTTGATTTGATCCTACATATCAACCTTGGTAGATCATTGGATTCGAACCCATGGGTTCTAACCATGGTCGATTCAAACCAATGACTAACAAATTGATAATTGTCGCTTACTAGCCAGGCGCTCGGCATTACTAGGATAGGGTAAGGATTCGTTGGTTCAGTGCCACGATAATGTTACTGGGTGGGATATCAGATCATGGTGCTGGCGGCCTGATCGCCCAGTGGGGCAGCATTATGAAGTCACCATGAGTGTGCACTGTAACAAAATCGAACCACTCCGTCTCCAAAATGGCCGCCATTGCCGGGTCTATGTTTGAATTCGGGCATTTTTTCAATGCAGTTCTTAAGGAAAGTGAGCAGCGACAGCTGACTGGTAGTATGTATCTCGGTAACAATGTTATTTAATTGACTTTATTGTTTTGAATTGCTGCGAAGTAGTGTAGAGTAGCTATGTGCGAATAACGCCGATCGCCGCAAAACGGTTCGGCAACGACGGGAACACTTATAACAAAGGTGGAACGTCCGGTTGCGCTTGCGCACCCAGCAGCAGGAAGTGCCTGCTATGGGGGCCGCCATTTTCGAGGCGGCCGACAGCTAAATGCCGTTCAGACTGGCGTGACGTCAGGCCCGTCGCCGAGACGTCGCCGAGACGGACTCTGAACGCGGCCCTGGTCTCCCAGTGGGGCAGCACTATGAAGTCACCATGAGTGTGCACTGTCACAAGTCGATACCTATCCTGATATAATCTTAGATGTTGCCAGGATGTAAAACTCCAACAACCAACCAAGCGAGTCAGTGTTAAGAAGGTCAGCTGGTCTGTGAGGCTGTATCGTCAGACAGTGTGTGTATGCAGCACGTGATCACGTGTACGTGTGGTGTCCGTAAGTGTGTGTGTGTCTTTGTGTTTCTCAACCTGTGGGTTTCCATGTGTGTGTACTCACACGTGATCTCCCGAAACCACGGGTTCGAACCCTGGTCGAATCAAACCAATGACTTATAAATTGCTATGTGTCACTTCCTAGCCAGGCGGTCGGCATCATTAGGATAGGGCAAGGACTGGGTGGCTTATTGTCAGGATAATGTGACTGAGTGGGATATCGGGCCACGGTGCTGGTGGCCTGGTCTCCCAGCGGGGCAGCACTATGAAGTCGCCAGGAGTGCGCACTGTCACAAGTCGGTACCCGGCCTGATATGACCTTAGATGTTGCTAGGACGTAAAACTCCAACAACCAACCAACCATATGTGATCTGCACTGTGGAGTTCAGTTGAGTCCACCTTTTATAGTTCTTGCCTTCCGGTTGTGTCCCTGATTCACCCATGCGTGATGAGTTCCCAGTCAACAGCGGGTAACAAGCAGTTATTGCTCGATATGAGGTCGGGGGCCCGAGGTCTTATGCCTAGTACACACCTCCCATTTACGATTCGCGCACTAAAACTCGCGACTCGACCCGACTCGCTTAAAACTGAAAACGGGCTGATTCATTTTTCGAATTGCGAATCGCAATCGTAATCGGCCTGTTTTAGCACTAAAAACTGAGTTTTATACACGAATCGCAATCGCTAGGTGTGCGCGGGGAGCGCACACCTAGCGATTTTTGTGCGCGATACGGGCAGTTTTCGATTGTATACGGGAGGTGTGTGCGCACAAACGGTAGGTGTGTACCAGGCATTAGGAGTTTCCATTCACCTAATGCGGATTTGCGTGTGACGTAGGCACCACACTACTCCTGCTTCGTGGTTGAATAGAAGCCGTTCCCCGTACTATCAAGTGTATGTAAATAAAAACAAAAAGCGCAAATCTATTCACTGCTACGATCTATTCTGTTATTTAGAATCATGAATATTCACTCAGGGGTTGAAATAATGTTTATTTAACAGAATAACTGACTTTAAAAGTGAAATTCAGTCAGATTAAACCCAAAATCCAAGCGATATTGAGGCCGCCGACGCATCGGCAGTCTTAGGCCTATGGCGTAGCTGTAGTTTCCATCCAACCATGATGGCCGACGAGAAACTAGTCACGTGGTGCTAATCGTTCGACGCAAATCCTCAACATAATAGATTCACCTCTGATTCTGCATAATAGGTGAATAATTATTACAACCCTATGTAAAAGTTGGACAAAATGTGGCTCATTGCTGATGGTCTTAGTTTGGCAGTCCTATGTTAAGTTGATTAAATCCAATAGCTACAATCTGAGTGGCTATGTTTTCCTTCAACATATACTCTCCAGAGTGTTCAAATCACATAATATCAAGGCATAATGACACAAAATCAGTTTGAAGCGATAGAGTCAATGAAGTAAGTCCTCCGTGTCTGAATGAACTGACTACCTCAGCCAATGAAAATGACCTACATTGGATTATTTATTACCCATGAACCTCTCAACTTCCTGTCACTCTACCAAAATGGCTGACATGTGGATATGTGGGTTCTGTCGATCCAGACTTTTAACTTCATTTATCCACTGGAATTAATCCACTGACCAGTTCAAAAGGCGTGGATAAATATATTGAGGTATGTAAAAAATACATTTTTCTTTTTATATTAATGATTTATGTTCTCATTTCATTGACCCACATTTTTGCCACTATTCATAGAGGGTTGCTCTTCGCCCCCATCTGTCGCTACCACAGCAGTACAGGGTAAATCTTGTATCTACCATTCACCCATCATGCCAGAAGCCCCAGGGAGTAAGAGCCCATTTCACTGTGATATATTATTTATTAAATAATGTTTAGCTTTTAAACCCTGTCAGGTAGGAACTGGAATGTCAATCAATGTACAGTACAACCCCGTTAAACCAAGCTCGGTTAAACCAAATGATCGGTTAATCAAAGCTTGTTACGGCGGCCCGGCAAAATACTACCATTTATCATATAACAAATTCGGTTAAACAAAAGTCGATTAATCCAAATTATCGGTTAATCCAAACAAAATTGTTGGGCCTCGGGCCACTTCCGGTATGGTTAAACCAAACTTTCATGTGGATATAAGGTCATCTCAGACTTTTTTTACATGATAAAATCTAGTATTTTGTTGGGCTGCTGGAAAAAAGTTTGATTTAACCGAGCTTGGTTTAACGGGGTTATACTGTATATACATGAAAAACAATAATCAAAGTGCCCACATACATTGTAGATTACATTCATAATGCACCCACGTTTTTACCAAAAACCAAGTCAAAGTCAAAGCTAAAGCTCGGTTAAACCAATGATCGGTTAATCCAAACAAATTTCTAGGGTCCCTTCAAGTTTGGCTTAAGGTGGTTATACTGTATCTCTAATGAGTGCTACCCACAGGGGATTCGAGCCAACTTAATTACCGAAGCAGGTTCGGATCAGTGCCAAGGAAGGCGAGCCATATCACGTTCACTATTTTCATCTCTTGTGTCCATAACCCTTGCGCCGGTTGCTTAGCAACCCATGTGCGCTTTCAACACCTTCACTATAAATACCTAGGCTCCTCTCGCTGCGAGTGGGTGAGGGATGTCTGTACCCTGCACTGTCACTAGTGGCAGTCCATGGCCCGATGGTTTTGAGTTCCTGCCATTTTCTGAGATAAAAACATTTGGTTGATGGTTTACGGGATGGCCGAATGAGTTAGAGCGTCTGTCTCCCGTGTTGGTAGATCATGGGATCGTGGGTTCGAATCCTGGTCGAGTCAAACCAATGACTTAAAAATTGATACTTGTCACTTCCTAGCCAGATGCTCAGCATTAGTAGGATAGGGCAAGGAGCAGTGGATTGAGGAAGACCAGTCGTCTGCGACTGAAAATTCCCCTGCTTAAACAATTAATGTACAAACAAATAAAATAAAATAAAAAATCTACTTTATTGGTTTTTTAAGTGGCTTTTATTTTAAATGGCTCATTTTTAAGAAATTTAAAAGTAAAATCATGACAAATTAATTTTGGCATACATCAAAAGTCTGATACTTGGGCTTCAACAGGAACTGGTTCTATTAAATTGGTTTAGTATGTCCTTCTGTGCAGCATGATATAGCTAATGAATTTACTAATATCTAAGTAGAATATATTTGTTTGTTTGTTGTTTTACATCCTAGCAACATCTAAGGTCATATCAGGACGGGTACCGACTTGTGGCAGTACGCACTCATGGTGACTTATAGTGCTGTCCCACTGGGAAACCAGGCCACCGGCACCATGCCCTGATATCCCACTCAGTCACATTATCCTGACACTGAGCACACCAGTCCTTGCCCTGTCCGAATAATGTCAAGTGCCTGGCTAGGAAGTGACAAGTATAAATTTTTAAGGCATTGGTTTTACTCGACTGGGGTTCGAAACCATGACCCCACGATCTACCAGCACGGGAGACGGACGCTCTAACTCATTCGGCCATCCCGTCTGGTCAAGTAGGATATATATATATATACTTAGCTAAGTGTTGGTGAAGAGTCGCAGACTTCCTGTGTGGAACATCACAAGTTTCAATCCCTCAAACTCACAGCCACGTCAAACCAATGACTTACACAATTTATACTTGTCGCTTCCTTGCCTGGCACTCGGCATTACTAGGATAGGGCAAGGACTAGTTAGCTCAGTATCAGGATAATGTGACTGAGTTGGATATCAATCGGGTCATGATTCCAACGGCCTGGTCTTCCAGTGGGGCAGCACTCTAAAAGCTACCATGAGTGCGCACTGTCACAAGTCAGTAGGCCATAAAGTTGCTATGAGCGTGCAGTGTCACAAGTCAGTAGGCCATAAAGTCGCTATGACTAGTATGAGTGCGCACTGTGACAAGTCAGTAGGCCATAAAGTCACTATGAGTGCGCACTGTCACAAGTCAATAGGCCATAAAGTCACCATGAGTGCGCACGGTCACAAGTCAGTAGGCCATAAGGTCGCCATGAGTGTGCACTGTCACAAGTCAGTAGGCCATAAAGTCGCTATGAGTGCACACTGTCACAAGTCAGTAGGCCATAAAGTCGCCATGAGTGCGCACTGTGACAAGTCAGTAGGCCATAAAGTCACTATGAGTGCGCACTGTCACAAGTCAATAGGCCATAAAGTCACCATGAGTGTGCACGGTCACAAGTCAGTAGGCCATAAAGTCGCCATGAGTGTGCACTGTCACAAGTCAGTAGGCCATAAAGTCGCTATGAGTGCACACTGTCACAAGTCAGTAGGCTATAAAGTCGCTATGAGTGTGCACTGTCACAAGTCAGTAGGCCATAAAGTCACCATGAGTGCGCACTGTCACAAGTGAGTAGGCCATAAAGTCGCTATGAGCGCGCACTGTCACAAGTCAATAGGCCATAAAGTCGCTATGAGTGTGCATTGTCACAAGTCAGTAGGCCATAAAGTCGCCACGAGTGTGCACTGTCACAAGTCAGTAGGCCATAAAGTCGCCATGAGAGCACACTGTCACAAGTCGGTACCCATTTCTGATATGATCTTTGATGTTGCCAGGGCGTAAAACCCCAATGAACAGTTAGTTGGATTGTCCTTTGTGTTTTAATAGACGCGCTGGCTATACAGTGATAACAAATACTTAATAGGTGCACCTTATCTCAGTCAGATATGTAGGATCAAATCTAGATAGTAGGTTTGTTTTATTTTTAATTTGATGCTTTTATCGGACTATACAGCTTAAGGATAGTGGCATAATCCAATGGTTTTTGAGTGTCTGTCATTTTCTCAGATAAATATACATTAAATTGATCGTTATAATCTTACTTTAGTTTGGAGGAAACTTTTATTTTAAATGGCTAAGTTTATAGACTTTTGAAGTGCAAACATGTACAAAATAATGTTGGTATGCACGCCAAAACTCTGATACCATAGGTTTCAGCAGTAACAGGTTCTATTAAATTGACTCAGTGTTCCCTTCTATGTGATTACAAATACATAAGTACACCCATATCTAATTTAGATATAAAGGGTTCAGGAACAACAAATCAACAAACACCATCCGGGCCAAAATTAAACCAATCCTAACCACGTTTCAGCTGAGGGTGCCATCATTCTGATAACACAATCTGTTCATTCGTAGAAGCTCCCGCATCCCCTATGTAATTCCCTATTCAATATGAAATTGATAGACTTCAACTGAAAAGCACGACACTAAATTCTATTTCACAGAAATCAACTGAAATGGATGTATCAGCTTTTGCGCCTGAACTCTTCATATGAAGGATCAAATCTAGATAGTAGTTATTGTTGTGGAAATTTGATGCTTTTGTCATAAGGGGGGGGGGGGATGAAAATGGGGTTGTTGTTTTTTCTTGAAGATTTATACTGCCTATCATGGATAAGTCTGAATAAACTTGCTTTCACCATTAGAGAGTTTGTCTTTTTCTTGTTTTCTTGTTTAGAATGTTTGTTGGAATTTGTTGTGTTGTAACTGCATAGTCTGATGATTTTGAGTTCCTGTCATATTTCGTGTATGTGTATATGTGTATGTGTGTATGTGTATATGTGTGTGTGTATGTGTAAGTGTTTATTATGTATATGTTTGTTTAACAACCCCCCAGCGCAAAAAGTAAACATCGGATATTGGGGGTATATGTATGTGTATGTGTATGTATATGTATATGTGTATGTATATGTATATGTGTATGTGTATGTATATGTATATGTATATGTGTATATGTATATGTGTATATATTTATATGTGTATGTGTATGTGTATGCATATGTGTATGTATATGTATATGTATATGTATATAGTCATCATCATGCTGTCGGTCGCGATGCGACAAAGACTGCTTTCATTATTTGACTGCCGCTCTCCATTTAGCTCTCTGCTGTGAGAGTGATGTCCATGAGTCGGTCTTAATGTCTCTCAGCTTCAGGTTTCGCTTGATGGTCTTTCATGAAAGCTGCCTGCAAAAGTGTTGAAGTGCTGCTGGCTTTTGCAAGTTACCAGCAGCACACTCTCGGGGAGCAAATAGAGGTTTCACACCAGCAAGAACATGTCCAGACAGGCGCAAAATTATTTGTCCCTGCAGTGGCTGGTCGGGAGATGTTGGGAGTTCCATACATCAACCGCCCTTAATGCTGCCACAGTAATATGGTTTTCTGTTTAGGGGTTGCTTCCTTAGCCTTTGGTTCTGTCAAGAACCTGTACCACAAGGCAGTGGTTTACAACTCTGCAGGGCAGGGGCGTCAAACTCCCTGAGGTATTGCAATACCTGCAATACATGCATACCCTATGTATATAGTAATGTATATGTATATGTGTATCTAGGTGTATGTGCAAATGTGTATGTATATGTATATCTATATATGTATATGTATTTTAATGTGTATATGTATATGTACATGTGTATATATGTATATGTATGTATATATGTATATGTGTATATGTGTATATGTATAGGTGTATGTACATGTGTATGCACATATATATATATATGTATATATCTATATGTATATGTATATGTATATCATATGTATATGTATATGTATATGTATATGTATATGTGTATGTATATGTATATATGTATAGGTATATGTACATCACTACATGTATAGGTATATATGTATATGTATATGTGTATGTATATGTGTATGTATATGTGTACATATGTACATGAATATGCACACATACACATACAAGGTTCTACATATTATCAGTTCCCAGTTCCATCTATATATATATATATCTTGTTTACACCAAACTAACTATTTCTGCGACAGGACTAGATTACCTCAGTAAATACCTACGGCCAACTCTGAGTCCATACTGAAATGTTATTTTAATCTTTATCGTGTCAGAGATTATGTTCTACCTCATCCACTTGTCATACACTTCACCACCCTGAGGTACCTCTGATTAATCAATATGGTGTGACTGACACTGATCGACACCTGGCGGAGGAGAGGTGGTCCTACAAATCCAAGTTAGGTACTGGTGCACTTACTAAGCAGCATTTGTTGCTGCGTGGAAAGAATAGACTAAAGGCTACATTCCTTACATGTGGTATGCGGCATGCGAATGCGAATGCGAAAGCGGCAAAAAATCTAAAAGCATCTAAGTCAATGGGGGTGATTCCATGCGTCCGAATGTGAATGCGAATGCGAATGCGAATGCGAATGCGAATGCGAATGCGAATGCAAATGTGAATGCGGCAACTGAATCGGTCCATGTAGCCATTGGTGCAGCATGCGAATGTGAATGCTGCTGCATTTGCCATAGAAAACAGTGATAGAGAAACCTGACACTATGCGTGGGTCTGGGTGTGGGTGTGGGTGAAAGGACCCAACTCTTTTGCATGCCGCATGCCACATTCATATTCGCATGCCGCATACCGCGTGTACGGAATTCTAGCTTTAGCAAATCTCAAGTGCATAGACCATTGTTTTTGAGTTTCCATCGGTTTATTTATTTATTTTTAGATAAATATGTTTAGTTAATTGCTATGACTTGCCCTGGTTTTGACAATTTGATGCTTTCATCGGACTATGCAGCTTTAACAGAACATGTTACTGCCGAAGCCTAGGGTGTCAGAATATTTATGTGCGTGCCAAAATTAATTTGGCATGTTTTTATTTCAAATATCTCCGAAGTTAGCCATTAAATATGAAAGTCACTTCAAACAAAAGTAAAGTAGATTATAATCGTGGTGTTCTCTGTGGCGGAGTGGTTAGAGTCCCTGACTTTTTTCTAGATCGGACTCCTAATCTGAAGGTCGGTGGTTCAATTCCCCATGCCCCCAGCTCTGCCAATTTGGATTTCCACCGCTGTGTATTATGCCCCTGTCACACTACGACGCTTCTCGCCGGCGACCCGTCAACGTGTGGTGTTTTTGGGCGATATTTGGTGAAATATCGAGACGCGCTGGGGGCGCGTTATGCGCGCGTCGGTACACGTCGGTACACTTCTTTGTCGCCGGCGAGTCGCCGCCGGAAGTCGGCGCGCGTTATTGGTCGCTGAGTGTTTTGAACCTGTCCAAAACTTCCAACGCGCGGCAACGCGCGGGACGAAATGGGTAAGAACGCTAGGAGGACGTTAGGCGCGCGTCGCGCTGCGTTGGACGCGCCGGAATAACGTTATGGGAACGCTAGGAAGACGGCGCGCGCGCGGGAGGGTCGTTGCTCACACGTTGCGCAAACTGGGCCGTTTTTGTTTTAGGCCCTAGCAACATTTAAGGTTAAATGAAGACGTCGCGCCAAACTTTTTTTTTTTTTTCGCCAGCGCGTCGACACACGTTGGCCGCGCGCGCATAACGCGCCGCGCTGACGCCGATCTTTTCCCCCAAACCGCCGAAAAGTTTGACGTTTCTCGACGCGCAAGATTTCATTTTCAACGCTGACGGGTCGCCGAGAGAAGCGTCGTAGTGTGACAGGGGCATAACTTACAGCGACATCAAAGGCCAGTTGCTCTCATACCATGCCTATGTGGTGTGGGAGGTTAAAAATCCCTTGGGTCGGTAAAAGTGTAGGCTCGGGCTTTCTATCGACAAACTGTCTAATGGTGAAAACAAGCCTATGCAGGCTTATCCATGATAGGCAGTATAAATCTTCAACAAAAAAAAAAAATAATGATCAATCAAATGCTTTTATCTCGGAAAAATTGCAGAAACTGAACACGATAGAAGATGCACCTTAATGCCTGACCTTTCGGGGTGCCTTGACCTTGGCTTAAATAGCCAATGAAGTTTGGCATGTATTATGCTGGAGTATACCAATATGACCTTGTCCTTGACATAAATAGCCAATGAAGCTTGGCCATCATTGTACATGTTACGTTGTAACATGGATAATTCATCACAACAACAGATCCCTGGTGTAACCACATTATGTGTAGTCTTAGCAAGTAATGTACTGCCTGCCCAGAACCAGTTAATGCTAGCCATCCTGGTATTACGTCAGAGATATCCCTGACCCCCCTGTCCATAGTAACTAACTCTTAAACCATAGAAACAATTACAATCTTGATAGAGTATACGTTAATCTTGTGGCGACATCTGTTGACTATCTGGGGAGGTCTGGTCAGAGGTTAGAGTCTACGGCTCGAATCTGTGGTTGTGTAGGCAGGCTATAGTGAAATCAACACAGGCAAAGAGAAAGGAAGAGTAAAAAGTGTGACAGAAGAGAGAGAGTCAAGCCCTCTGGTTTATTATGTATATGGTACATGGATTCAGTATAGAGTATCACCCCCAACCTATTCCCCCAAAGATAAACAAGCATTCTTAGCTCTACCAATAGGGATCCAGCATTCCTGGTCCCCATGATTACCAGTGATCTGCCCACCACCACCAAGCTGTGTGGCTCCCCTGGCCACCACCTGCCTTGAGCCTGAATGTGGTGATCCTGACTAGCAGAGGGGGAGGGGGTTGGCTCTGAGTGCCCCTTACACACAACCCCGACAGCACCACTATGTCTATTTACCAATCAATCAAGCACCACCAGCACATACATATACACATATATGCACCTGGTCACGTATACCCGATTCATAATACAACATTTGCATTCCCCCACCAATGCTGTTATATCGGAATATTTTACAAGAGGTTAGAGAATAACCATGTTGAATCGGACAATGTCTGTTGGGCGCCATCTGTATGGAATAGCGGCACCGACAAGACAAGAGCGTCCATGCAAAAATGGCGTCAAGACGATCAGCCTGAGTGTAGGGAGGATTTTATTCAACGAGATAATGAGTGTCCCCTGTGGTACAGGAGTACCAGGGGTTGTCCATATAATGAAAGATCAAGGGAGAATTTAGACGAGCTTTTGCCAGTGTGTGCATGGGCAGCCTACCGCGAGAGTCTCCCCTTTCGACCGCGACCACAGGATCCAGCCTTCATGCTACCATCAGGTAAACCACTAACATCGTTGAATCTACTCTCAGCTATCCGGACTGCCCTCATATCCATACGTCACCCTCGTCCATCTGAAGTAACACTACACAGCTTAAGAAGAGGTGCTGCACAGTCGTGTGCGAGGGCAGGCACCCCAGAACATTTGGTAGCAGAAGTAGGGGGGCTGGCATTCTTCAGCGGTATATGCATACGTACCAAAGAAGATATTTAATGAAGCCATTCTGACGCAACTTATTTGGCCAAGTGTCAGAGTCTTAATTTACAGTTTATTCGGTATTTCTGTCTTTGCAATTAAAAGTATATGAAACAGTGTATTATCTATGTAAGGGACAAACTAGACCCGACATGCTGCACCGGGCTATCTATCAGTCTCTGTTTTAAGTAATTGTTAAACAAGAGCTTAGTAGTCACAATCCTTGCTATTTATATACAGGCAAATTATTTAACACATCTTGTATATAGGAAATATATAAGTATGATGCAAGAGTTAACTGATCTCAAGCTTATTATATCAAATTTTGGTTATACCTAAAGTTCTGGAATCTACAAATGCGACCTTGACCATCACTTAAATAGGGCATGAAGCTTGGTCTGCATTATGCTGGAGTTTACCAATGCGACCTTGACCTTGACTTAAATAGGCCAGCAAGCTTGGCATGCATTATGCTGGAGTGTACCGTTGCAGTCGGGAACAGTTGGGTTTGTTGTTCAGCTGCAGTTTGTTATTGCACCATTCCACAGTAATAAAACACCACCCCTCAGACTTGTCATTTTCCTTAAAGCCGCATAGTCTGATAAAAAAAATATCAAATTTTCAAAAGCAAACATTCCTAGATTTTCAAAACTACTTTCCTAGATTTGATTGGACATATCTAACTTAAGGCATGGTCGCACTATGCCATATTGGGTCAGCGTATGCCGACATACACTGTCATATGGCAGAATTCTTAACATGCTAAAACATAGACTTATGCCAAACTTACTCATATCTTATCTCAGCATACATCAGTGGGCTTTAACGAATACTACTTATGCCAAACATACCCGTAACGCACCCATAACTTGTCTCAGGCTACACCAACATACCCCAATGTGTTGGCGCAAAGTCACATATTTCGGCATACGCTGACACAATACGGCATAGTGTGACAGGGCCTTTAGATACTGGTGCACTTATAAAATATTTATTGTTGAAAAGCAAATGGGTATCAGGTCAATTTAATGGACCTCGTTATTGCTGAATGAATCCTACGGCATCAGATTCTTGGCATGTTTTCACTTCAAATATCTCCAAAGTTGGCCATTTAAAATTAAACTTGCTTCAAATTAAAGTAAAGTAGATTATAACGATAGATCTAATGTATTTGTACTAGAAAATTCCATACACTCAAAAATCATCGGAATATGCACCTTTAAAAGAAGGATGAGTCACAGAGTTGTTGGCCACACAAGTAGGTGTCACTGCCCGCCTCCATTTGGCGCCGAATTCCCGCGAGTTGTGTAACAATGTGCGTCATATCTGTAACTGGAGCTTATACGTTATGGGCAGAGTAAATACCTCGTCAATAAAAAATATTAAAAAAAAAAAAAAATGGAGTGAGTGTTGAATGAAGTAATTAATGTTTGTTTGTTTTTGGGGAGTTTTCAGTCGTGTTGGCACACTGAAGGCTTCAAATCTGTAGCACTGTATAGGCACCGCTGAAAGTGGTCCCATGTGGTTGGGAGTTCGCTTCCGATGGGTAGTGATCAGAGAAATTTGGAGGGTGGCGATGGGGGAGGAAGGAAAAAGGCAGCATAAGAGCCCAACCACAGTCCTCTGAGAGGGCCGGGGGAGGCTGGGCGGTTGGTGTAGTTTTACGCCCCAGCAAGACCCAAGGCCATACCAGAACGGACACCAACTTGTGACAGTGCAGACTCTTGGCGACTTTATAGTGCTGCCTCACTGGGAAATCTGGCCGCTGGCAACTAGTGTGTGGACTGATTAGCTGTTGGGGGGTGGGGGTGGAGGCAGGGGTGTGGAGGGGGCACACACCCACACAAAACACTTTTTATCCAAAACATGATGATATGTACTTTTAATTCCACCATGCTGGAGAGATCAGGGAGCCTAGGTAGTGTAATGGTTAACACACCGGAATGCAAGAGATGTTGGTTCGATTCGCACTCTAGGTACAATATTTCCCATTCCCATCGCGCCCCCCCCCCCCCCCCCCCCCCCCGACGACATATGCAATGCTTACTTTTACTCACACACACAGGTCTAAATAAAAGATTCACCCCTGCACAGAGTAACGGTGACTGACAACCATGTCTACATCCGGGACAAACAGCCTCGGTATGAATCACCTCAAACAAGCTGTGGATTCACTGGCTCCAGCATGCAATGCTTATCTATATTGGCGTAGTGTTGAGGATTTGGCAGAGAATGCAAAGAAAACAAAACGGCGGCCAGCGAACCCTTTCGATTCGACTTTTAAAGTCTATTAATCTATATGACTCCAGAAAGTAACTGGGTGTAATAGATAATTATTTGAACAAATATATTTGACATATTATAAAATAAATAAAAAATAGAAAATAAAAAACTATCACATCATGTATGTATTTACATAACCCAGCCTTCCACCACTTTTTTAAATGTTTTTTTTTGTCTTGAAGATTTATATTCCCTATCATGGATAAGTTTGAATAGACTTGTTTTCACCATTAGATCTTTGGTAGATAGAAAGCCTGAGCCTACACGTTTAAAGACCCAAGGGATTTTTAACCTC
Organism: Branchipolynoe longqiensis; assembly: GCA_030323885.1. Classification (NCBI taxonomy): domain Eukaryota; kingdom Metazoa; phylum Annelida; class Polychaeta; order Phyllodocida; family Polynoidae; genus Branchipolynoe; species Branchipolynoe longqiensis. Next base: position 117,040,536 of record CM059188.1, read on the forward strand.
CCACACCATGTAGACATGGTATGAGAGCAACTGGCCTTTGATGACGCTGTAAGTTATACACAGTGATGGAAATCCAAATCCGCAGAGGTGGAGGCACAGGGAATCGAACCACAGACCTTCAGATTAGGAGTCCGACCTAGAAAAAAAGGCAGGTACTCTAAGTCTAACCACTCTGCCACAGAGCACACATGTTGTTCGGCAGTCCTGTCCTGGAGACAGTGTTGCGGGAGTAACTACCACCGCTCCTACTCACAGACCACACACACACAATTCATGTCTACTTACACATGCTATATTTTACCGGCCCATCGGGCGCAGTGGCCGAATTGGTAGAGCACAAGCCTTCCGTGCGAGAGATCAGGAGTTCAATTCCCAGTCGAGTCAAACTAATAACTTACCAAATTGATACTTGTCGCTTCCTAGCTGGGCACTCAGCATTAATAGGATAGGGCAATGGCTGGTTAGCTCAGTGCCAGGATAATGTGACTCAGTGGGATGTCAGGGCATGGTGCTGGTGGCCTGATATCGCAGTGGGGAAGCACTATAAAGTTACCATGAGTTTGCACTGTCATAACTCGGTACCCATCCTGATATGACATTAGATGCTGCCAGGACGCAAACCTCCAAAAACCAACGAATCTTACAGGTGCCATACATACCTACAGATGCTCTCACGTTGCCATGACAACGCAGTAACCCTCACCTTCACCTCCACCTCAAACATGCTTGTGTGTGATTTACTGCTTTCTGCTTGTCTTTATTTTAAACAAATAGTGTTGTATTTATTAATAGTACACCCCGACGCATACTCGCTTGAAAGAATAACATTATTAAACCGATAAATTTACATCGATTGTATCCTAGATATCCAATTTAGATACTGGCGCATCCATGTGTGTGAGTGCGTCACCCAGATCCCTGGTTTTATGTCACTAGGGCCGTAATCGATTAACACGCCCCGGGTGACTGGGGTCACCCGAGTCATCAGAATTTCAAATCAAACACTGCGAGTAGAGTTGACAAATACACGTGCCGTGTGCAAAACGAACTGACCCAAGTAACCCACCTCGTAGCTGGGGTTGGCTATGAGCGATGACGTCACATTTGCGCTGATACCATCCTGCAGGATAACAGCTACCATTACCAGTCATACATGTTTTTAAAAAGAATAACTTTGATTAATGAAATGGAAATATAGTTAAACTAGGCCATCATAAAATACCTTAAATCCCATTTTGCTGTAGTACTATCAGTTATTTAAAAAATAAATAAAATTCCACCCGAGCGGGGAGAAGCATATTTGATTATTCGACCCGAGTCTGTAGGATGTGCGCATGTGCCAAAAAGTGGCTCGGGTCACCCGAGTTGATTAATCGATTACACTCTAGGTGATAGCAATGTAGGATGGATTCCATACTTTTGAGTTTCTGCGATAATTTAGTTTAAAGTTGATTGTTATAATCTACCTTCCTCGGGTGTGAAGCAACTTACTGAGGATCAGCATTGAAGATATTTGAAGTGAAAACATGCCACATCAATTTGTTTGTTTTTGTTTTACATCCTAGCAACAGCTAAGGTCATATCAGGACGGGTACCACCTTATATTTGTTTGTTTATTGGCGTCTTACAGTTACAAGCAGCAACAACCCACTGGGATACTCTGCATGCACTATGCCTCGATACCCCACTCAGTCACATTATCCTCACCGAACACAGTGGTTAAATCGGTGAAGCGCAGGCCTCGCGTGTGGAAGGTCGGGAGTTCAGTTCCCAGTCGAGTCAAACCAATGACTTAAAAAATTGATACTTGTAGTTTCCTAGCCTGGCGCTCGACATTAACAGAATAGGCGAAGACTGATTAGCTCAGTGTCAGGATAATGTGACTGAGTGGGATATCGGGTCATGGTGCTGGCAGCCTGATTTTCCAATGGGAAAGCACTATAGAGTCGCCATGAGTGTGCACTGTCACAAATTGGTACCCATCCTGATATGACCTTAGATGTTGCCAGGACGTAAATCTCCAACAACCAACCAACCAAGATTATCCTCACACTGAGCTATCCACCCACACAGTCATTGTCCGACCACAGGAGTATCGAACACCAGGCAAGTACTAGTAGCGACAAGTATCAACGCGGTAAGTATCAATTTTGGTTTCACTCGGCCGGGTATTGATCCCGCGACCTCTAGCCCGGGAAGCTGGTGCTCTACTGATTAGCCCATCCTGGAGCCATGGAGGAGTAACACATCACAGATGTAGGGATGCACCTGGTCTTCTCTCCAGGTGGGTGGTACAGGAGGGGGAGGGGGAGGGGAGGGGAGGGGAGGGGGAGGGGAGGGGGAGGGGAGGGGGGAGGGGGAGGGGGAGGGGGAGGGGAGGGGGAGGGGGGGTGGGAGGGGGAGGGGGGAGAGGGGGGGATGCGGAGGGGGAGGGGGGAAGGGGAGGGGGATGCGGAGGGGGAAGGGGGAAGGGGGGGGGGGAGGGGGGGAGGGGAGGGGGAGAGGGGAGTGGGGGATCTGTGTGTGTTTTGAGGGTGGTGGTGGTGGTGGGGGGGGGGGGGGGTATCCGTATAGCTGCGAGCCACCCTATGTACCGAAGTATGTCGAACAGCACAGATAAAATCGCAGGTGGATATTGCTCAGTTCGCACTGGTTTGTATGTCTGTGTTACTATCAGTAACACACACATACTTCCTACATATCATGTACTCAGGTACATAGAGACATACACATAGATACAGGCACATGCACACACAGACACACTGACAGTAAGACGGACACACAGATAATAAACATATGGGCATACATGCACACATACACTCAAATACAGTGATACATGTACACAGGTAATAAACATACATACACATGGACACACATACACACTGACAGTAAGACACACACAGATAATAAACATACATACACATGGACAAACAGGCACACTGATACTAACACACACATGTATAATATACAAACGGATTTTAAGACACAGATGCACATTGACATTAAGACACACACACATATGATAAACACACAGACACATGGACACACATGGATACATGCACTAAGACACACACACAGATGACAAACACACGGACCCATTTACACACAGACACACACATACACACACATACACACACAAAAACACACAGACACACAGTCATACACACACAGACACAGACACACGGACACACATACATACACACATACACAGACACACACACAGACACACGGACACATACATACACATACAGACACATATAGACACACAGCCACACACGCAGACACACACAGACACACACAGACACACACAGACACACACAGACACACACACAGACACACGGACACATACAGACACATATAGACACACACAGACACACACAGACACACACAGACACACACAAACACACACACACACAGTGACGCGCACACACACAGGCGTGCGAACTGCCTGCTACTTGACCCACTGCTAATGCTATGTTAGTATGGCTAGCTGTGAGATGGAGAGGCTCTGTAAGATCCCTTAGTGTTCGGCCCCCTCACTCACCCCCAGCATGAAGATGGATGCGCGACTGCTTTTGATAATGATAGCTCCCCACCGCCCTGTTCGCTCCCACCACACACACACACACGCACACACGCACGCCCACATGCACGCACACACATACACACACACACATACACGCGCGCACAGGCACACACACAGCCATCATCGCTGAATGGGATTTTTAATGCATCTGACACAGAATCACACACACCGCCAAGTCGTCTGCTCGCCATGAACAGCGAAGGCAATTAGTGTTTTGGCGGGGAAAAAAGTGTTTAGAAGAAGTCGGCGGTGTGGGGGATGATGTTTTTTTTTGTTGTTCTGGGGGAGTTTTCAGTCGCATTGGTTCGCTGAAGGCTGCAAATCTGCAGCACTGAATGGGCACCGCTGAAAGCAGTCCCATGTGGTCCGGCTTCCAATGGCTAGTGGTCAGAGAAATGGGGGGGGGGGGCGGGGGGGGGGGGGTAGAAGGATAAAGCAGCCTAAGAGCCCAACCACAGTCCTCTGAGAGGGCAGGGGGAGCCTGGGTGGTTGGTGTAGTTTTACGCCCCAGTCAGACAGACTGGGAGGGTGGGTGGGGAGGGGGAGGGCAGGGTGTGTGGGCAGGGGCAGGGGCGGGGAGCGTGTGGGGTGGGAGGAGGGGGTGGGGGGGGAGTATAGGGGGGGAGGGGGTGTTTCTAAGTCAAGTTATTACCTGCCGGCAGGTGTACATTAAGGGCGGGACTGGGTGTGTAATAACAGCGGCGTGAGGCTGTGCCCGTCTGGAGGGGGAAGGGGAGGTGGGGAGGGGGGTGGAGAGTTGGAGAGGGGGGCAGATGGGATGAAATTGAAGGGAATGTATGAGGGTAGCGAAGTGAGGAGAAAGGGGAGACGAGAGTGGGAGAGAAAGAGAGGCGAGGACGGGAAAAGAGGAGTGGGAGAAGAAAGAAGAGAAAGAGGGATGAAAGGGGAGAGACGACGGGAGAATAGAGAGGTAGAGAGGATAGAGAGGAGGATAGAGTGGAGGATAGAGAGGAGGATAGAGAGGAGGATAGAGAGGGGATAGAGAGGAGGACAGAGAAGAGAATGGAAAGGAGGATAGAGAGAAGATTAGAGGGGAGAATAGAGAGAATATAGAGGTGAATAGATGGAAATAAAGTTGAGAATAGAGAGGCGAATAGAGAGGTAAATAGATAGGAGAATAAAGAGGGTGATAGAGTGGGTGATAGAGAGGAGAATATAGAGGTGAATAGACAGGTCAATAGAGAGGTCAATAGAGAGGCGAATAGAGAGGTCACTAGAGAGGTCAATAGAGAGGTCAATAGTTAGAAGAATAAAGAGGGTGATAGAGAGGCGAGTAGAGAGGTCAATAGAGAGGCGAATAGAGAGGTGAACAGAGAGGTCAATAGAGAGGCGAATAGAGAGGTCAATAGTTAGGAGAATAAAGAGGGTGATAGAGCGGGTGATAGAGCGGGTGATAGAGAGGTCAATAGAGAGGTCAATAGAGAGGTCAATAGAGAGGTCAATAGAGAGGTCAATAGAGAGGTCAATAGAGAGGCGAATATAGAGATAAATAGAGAGGTCACTAGAGAGGCGAATAGAGAGGTGAATAGAGAGACGAATAGAGAGGTGAATAGACAGGCAAATAGAGAGGTCAATAGAGAGGTCAATAAAGAGGTCAATAGATAGGAGAATAAAGACAGTGGTAGAGCAGGGGATAGAACATGGAGAAGGATAGAGATGAGAAGAGAGCTGAGAACAGAAAACAGAGAGCTGGGAACAGAGAACACAGAACACAGAACACAGAAAACAGAACAGAGAATAAAGAAGAGAAGTAGAGTGGAGTGGCGTCTAGTGGTGTGCAGTGCAGTGCAGTGCAGTGCAGTGCAGTGCAGTACAGTACAGTGCTGTGCAGTGCAGTACAGCGCAGTACAGTGCAGTGCAGTGCAGTACAGTGTAGTACAGTACAGTGCAGTGCAGTACAGTGCTGTGCAGTGGAGTGCAGTGCAGTACAGTACAGTCCTGTGCAGTGCAGTGCAGGGCAGGGCAGTGCAGTACAGTACAGTGATGTGCAGTGCAGTGCAGTACAGTGCAGTGCAGTGTAGTACAGTGCAGTGCAGTGCAGTGCAGTACAGTGCTGTGCAGTGCAGTACAGTACAGTGCAGTGCAGTACAGTACAGTGCTGTGCAGTACAGTGCAGTACAGTGCAGTGCAGTACAGTGTAGTACAGTACAGTGCAGTGCAGTGCAGTACAGTACAGTGCTGTGCAGTGCAGTGCTGTGAAGTGCAGTACAGTGCAGTACAGTGCAGTGCAGTACAGTGCTGTGCAGTGCAGTACAGTGCAGTACAGTACAGTGCAGTGCAGTACAGTGTAGTACAGTACAGTGCAGTGCAGTGCAGTACAGTACAGTGCTGTGCAGTGCAGTGCAGTACAGTGTAGTACAGTGCAGTGCAGTGCAGTGCAGTGGACGAAATGAAAAAGAGAAGAGTGAGCGAGGCAGGAAGGTGAGTGAGAGCAAAGGGCTTGGTTGTGATGCAGTTAACAGCATAACTAAATGAACAAACAATAAATGAATAACCATCTAAACTAGTTCCAGCCCGTTGCCTTGCAGAGAGAGACCAACCAGTCTCCGGTTCTCGTCTCTCCGCCCTCCCCCGGGCGAGGAGAGTGAAGTGGGTTGGCGATAAATCCAAGCCGGCCGCTTTCGGGTGAGACCCATCGTACGCTGCCTGACCTTCGCGCGTCACTCTCCAGGGCACGAGTACCAACTTCCGGTTCCGGGTAGAGAGTGGTGGGCGCGTTGCTGAAAAGAAAACACAACTTTGTTTTTGTTCTTGCTGAAAGTTGGTTGAAATCCTGGTGTTATGGCAGAGAATGGTGTGACCTTACCAGCACCACCTCTTTCACCTCCACCTTCACTACCTCCACCACCAACACCTCCATATCATCCACCACCTCCACCTCCACCTCCACCTCCACCACCACGAACTACCACCTCCATATCATCCACCACCTCCACCTCCACCACCACCACCACCACCTACCTCCATATCATCCACCACATCTACCTCCTCCACCACCACCACCTCCACCATCACCTCCATATCATCCACCACATCTACCTCCACCACCACCACCACCACCTCCACCACCAACACCTCCATATCATCCACCACCTCCACCTCCACCTCCACCACCACGAACTACCACCTCCACCACAACCACCACCACCTCCTTCACCTCCACCTTCACTACCACCACCACCACCACCACCTCCACCTCCACCACCACCACCTCCACCACCTCCATATCATCCACCACCTCCACCACCATCACCTCCATATCATCCACCACCTCCACTCCAGCACCTCCACCTCCACCTCCACCACCACCCTCCACCACCACTCCACCTCACCCACCACCACCTCCACCTCACCACCACCACCACCACCTCCACATCCACCTTCACCACCTCCACCACCACCACCTCTATATCCTCCACCACCACCTCCACATGCTCCACCACCTCCACCTCCACCACGCACCCCCTCCACATCCTCCACCCCTCCATCATTGACTTTTGCACCCCTCACCCCTCCACCCCTCCACCCCTCCACCCCTCCACCCCCTTCCCCCTTCCACCTTCACCCACCCTCCACCCACCCCTCCACCGCTCCACCCTCGCCACCCTCTCCACCCTCTCCAGCCCTTCCACCCCTTCCACCCCCTGTCCACCCCCTCCACCTAAGTTGGACGTACTGCTGTGGTGCATATAGATTGAGCGGTCGAAATTCTGACAGGAAGTGTGTGAAGGAGGCAGGAGATGGAGAGGGGGGGGGGGGTAAGAGGGAGGGGGAAGGGTGGGGGGGGGGAGGCCACGTATAGCACTAGCAGTACGAGTAGGCTGTAGGGAAGGCATTGTGGGGCATGGGTAAGTGTGTGGGGTGTGTGGGGTGTGTAGGGGTGTGGGGGTGTGGGGGTGCGGAGGTGTGGGGTGTGGATGTGTGAGGGTGTGGGGTGTGTGTGGGGTGTACGGGTGTAGGGGTGTGGGGGTGATGGGTGTGGGGATGTGGGAGATGTGTGTGGAGGTGTGGGTATGTGGGTGGATGGGATGTGGGGGTGTGGTGGGGTGGGGGTGGGGTGGGGGTGTATCCCTGCGGTGCGGGTTAGTTTGTGCGGATGTGTATGTGGGTGATTATTTGTGTGTACATGTGTACATGTGCACAAGCATAGCGTGTAGTCATGTGGGGTACACATGTGGTGTTCGCATGTGGTGTTCGCATGTGGTGTTCGCATGTGGTGTATACATGTATGTGTATTTATTTATGTATGTATGTGTATATGTATTTATTTATGTATGTATGTGTGTTATGTATGTATGTGTATATATGTATGTATTTATGGGTGTATATATGCGTGTGTATGTGTGTATGTATGTATGTATGTATGTATGTATATATGTATGTATGTATGTAAGTATGTATCTGTATGTATGTATGTGTATATGTGTATGTATGGTTGTATGTATGTGTATGTGTATATGTATGTCTGTATGTGTGTGTTTATGTGTATGCATGTATGTGTGTATGTGTGTATGTGTGTATGTGTGTATGTGTGTATGTGTGTATGTATGTATGTAAGTAGATATGTAGGTATGTTTTGTAGGTATGTATGCTATGTATGTATGAAGTCACACACCCCTCACCCACCCTTCACCCAGCCCCTCACCCCTCACCCAGCCCATCAGCCAGCCCATACCCAGCCCATCACACACCCCTCACACACCCCTCACCCAGCCCTCACCCAGCCCATCACCCAACCCATCACACCCCCATCACCCAGCCCTCACCCAGCCCATCACCCAGCCCCTACCCAGCCCTCGCCCACCCCTCACCCACCCCTCACCAATCCCTGACACACCCCTGACACACGCCTCACCCAGCCCATCACACACCCCTCACAATCACCCCTACCCAGCCCATCACACCCCCTCACCCAACCCATCACCCAGCCCATCACACACCCATCCCAGCCCTCACCCACCCATCACCCAACCCATCACACCCCTCACCAGCCCTCACCCAGCCCATCACCCAGCCTCACCACCCCACACCCACCCCTCACCACCCTCACCACCCCACACCCACCCCTCACCCCCACCTCACCCAGCCCCATCACGCCACCCACCCCAGCCCTCACCCAGCCCTCACCAGCCCTCACCAACCCTCACACATCCCTCACCCACCCCTCACCACCCCTCACCCCACCCATCGCCCACCCTCACCCAGCATCACACACCCCTCACCACCCCTCACCCAGCCATCACACACCCCTCACCCACCCTCACCCACCATCGCCCACCCCTCACCCAGCCCATCACCCCACCCTCACCCACCCCTCCCTCACCCCCTCACCCAGCCCATCACCCAGCCCTCTCCCACCCCTCACCCGGCCCTCGCCCAGGAGGGGGAGGGTGTGTGTGTGTGGCGGGGGGGGGGCGACCTCGTGACATGCCGGTTCAGGTTACGAGACGCCGCGCGAGTGTTGACGGCCGATACTGCAACCCACACCCGCCGAGCTGCTCGGAGCTGTTCGGAGCTGCTCGGGGCAGCTCAGGGACGGGAGTGCTAATAATAATTCGATATTGTTGATTAGGGCTATGCTAGGCGAACTCCATCGAACAAATGCTATGATGTGATTTAAACATAGGCTGAAGTATTGTAAATTTCAAACAGACTTCAAACTATTTAATCTGTGCTATACATAAATATAAATGTGTGCATATGTCTGAATCCGAAACTACCACTACTACACCTGATTTACACGGAGAAGGGCTCACTGGGTTTGTTTCCATGATGCAATCACCATATCCGCCCAACAAAGCGCACACTGAACACGCACGCGCTCGTTGGGTCTTCCTCGTTGCTGCGCATATTATGCTTATGCTGGCTCTTAATCTTATGCCACATCCCTCTATGCGCTGATGCAGTACACACCCGGAACCAGCGGACTCGGAACTAGATACACACTGTGAAGTGAGCAGATTATTTGTATTGACCCAAATTGAATGGGCAGCAATTCATAGCGCCATAGCTCATTACGAGGCGTGGTTGCGCTGAGGGATGTGCGTAAACGAGCGATCCTTGTTGTGATGGTGAAGTGAGGCCTTAGAGTAATGCCTGGCACACACCTCCCGTTTACGATTCACGCACTAAAACTGACTGCGCATCACGACCCCGACTCGTCCCGTTTCGCGACTAAAACTGCCCGATTCGTTTTTCGAATCCCTTGCGATTTCAGTTTTAACCCCTAAAACTGAGTTTTAAGTCGCGAATCGCAAGGCTCTGGTGTGCTAGGGGGTCGCACACCTAACGACTAAAACTCAAACTTATGCGCGAAACGGGCAGTTTTAGATCGTATACAGCAGGTGTGTACCGGGCTTTAGAGTTGGGTCTTCCTCGTTGTTGTGTTTATTATGCTTATGCTGGCCCTTATGACACATCCCTCTACGCACTGACGCAGTACACACCTGCAACTAACAGACCTGGAACTAGCTACACATGGCGCAGTGACCAGACTATTTTTATTGACCCAATTTGAATGGGCTGGAGTTTTTACTAATCATAGCGTTGTAACCCCATTAAAAGGCGTGGCGGGTGCAGGAGGATATTGGTAAACGGGTGATCCTTGTTGTCATGGTGATCTGAGGCCTGAGTGTTAGAGTTTCACCCTGCTCATGGCCAATAGACTACATCACGGTTCTGACTGCGCATGCGCTGAAAACGGCGTTGGGAGCAAAGCAAAGGCGTACTGCCATTGAGTTTACCGATACGCGTAGGGCAAAACTGGCATTTTATTCAAAATAAATAGAGATCCATAACAATTTGGCACAAACATGGATGGAAGGATGCAATATAATAATATAATGAATATGTTTAAGATACAAGTCTCCATAATTAAGCATTTTGAGCTAAGAAACATACAATTTCAGTCACTTTACAGGCTGATGTTTACATCACCATTGATTAGCCAGAAGTAATTCTTGTTCTAAATATTAAAATGTCAAATGTGTCAACAAAAACTTGTTTCAAGGTAATATATAACCAATATCTGATTAAACCTACTCATTTTCTATTTCTACATATGTCATTAACCATAGGATATAAATAAAAACATGAATAAAATAAATAAAACTGACTCTGGATATGGCTCTAACACTAGTCTGAGTGCCTAGATTTGTCTAAATCTAAATGCACATGGCATAAGATGTGCTGATTATATTGATGTAAATGAAATGATGGATAAAAGATTAATATCTTAATTTATTATATATATTTTTTTAGTTGGTATTCTATGTTTCAAACAAGAGTTGAGATGAGCTGAAACTAGCACATTTCATAGCTGCACCCAGTGTATTAGCATTAGCCATGTGCTTCTCGCGGGTTATGTTTTGCTCTAACGTATCCCACAATGCACCGCGCCGCTGGAACCGTGATGTAGTCTATAGAGTCCGCCGCAGGTTCTGGATAATATGCACCCTCATAGCCCTGGTCGAGTCAAACCAATGACTTAACAATTTATACTTGTCCCTTCCTAGCCGGGCGCTCGGCATTATTAGGATAGGGCAAGGACTGGCTAATGTGACTGAGTGGAATAGGAGGTCATGGTGCTGGTGCCCTGGTCTCCCAGTGGGGCAGCACTATAAAGTCACCATGAGTGTGCACTGTCACAAGTCAGCGCCCGTCCTGATATGACCTTAGATGTTGCCAGGATGTGAAACTCCAAAACCAACTAACAGTAATACATGCATATATATATATATATGAGTTGTGTTGGGTACATAATATATATATGCACATTTTATTTCAAAGACATGCATGTATAGACGGCGCTGGGTATATATAATATGTATATTATGTATTGGTTCATGCGGGTGCATTAGTATGTGAATGTGGCACTATAAGGCTGCATGCCCCAGAGTAGACTTCCACAGTCCCGACACACCACCACAGCCCCCGGGCTCGACCCCCATTGGACTCCAGACTCAGGCCCTTCTGGTCCTGACCGTGACCCGGGCGTCCCCTTGACCCCGGATGTGACTTGGGCATCATCACCCAGGTACTGGCTGCACAGGGGGGGGGGGGGGCGATGGGGGGGGGGGGGGAGGGGGGAGAGGAGGGGGGGAAGTGGAGAGAAGTGGAGAGAAGGGGGAGGTGGGGGAGTGAGGGGGAGGGGGGAGTGTGGGCAGAGGGAGGTAGGAAGGTGGGGGAAGATGGGGGAGGTGGTGGGGAAGTGGAGGGAGAGGGGGGGGGGGGGGGGGTGAGTGAGAGAGGCGGAGGGAGGTGAGGGGGAGGATGGGGTGTGTGATGTAGGTGGATGCGGGGAGGTGTGTTGTGGGAGGTGTGGGAGGTGTGTGGGAGGTGCGGCAGGTGGAGGGTTGGGGAGATGGGCTGAGGGGATGGGTTGGGATGCGGGGAGGCGGCGAGTGGGGTAAGGTGGAGCGGTTGTACGGATGTGTAGGGAGGTGGGGGAGGTGGGGGTCTGGGGGAGTGGGGGGGTGAGTGGGGTGATTGGGGTGAGTGGATGGTGAGGTGGGGTGAGTGAGGTGAGTGGGGTAAGTGAGGGTGAAGTGAGGGGTGAGTGTGTGAGTGAGGGGTGAGTGGGTGTGAGTGGGGTGAGTGGTGTGAGTGGGTGAGTGGTGAGTGAGGTGGGGTGAGTGGGGTGTGTGGGTGGGGGAGGGGTGAGTGGGGGTGAGTGGGGGTGAGTGGTGAGTGGGGTGGGTGAGGGGGTGAGTGGGGTGAGTGGGGTGAGTGGGGTGAGTGGGATGAGGGAGGGGGAGGATGTGAGGAGGGTGGAAGGGGGGGGGGGGAGTAGGCGGCAGGAAAGCAAAAAGGGTGGGGGGGGGGGGGGGAAGAGACGGTGAGGCGGTCGGGCGGGGGGTGGGGAGGGCGAGCGGGGCCAAACAGAGGAAAGGAAGGGGCGGGGAGGCGCCGGGGGGGGGGGGTGACTGGTGGGGGGGGGGGGGGGCACCCTGCCTCCCCGACTTGAAATGTCAATAAATAATAAGGGCAGGGACTGGACCGGGAGGGCGCACAGTCCGTATCTTGTCAGGGGGCCATTTACTGGCAGCGCTACTTGAGTGGCGCTGACGGGATCTGCGGCGCCCGTGGGTATGTAGAGGTCGGTTGGTGTGTGCGTGTGCTTGTGTGTGCGCGTGTGCGCACGTGGGTGACGTACGAATGTAAGCATGGCTGTGTGCGTGAGTCATCTGTGAGTGCGTATGTGTGAGCATGTGTGTATGCTATATATATATATATATATATATATATATATGTATGTACGTTACATATATATATATATATACATGCATACATAATACATACATCAATGCGTATGTATGAGCAAGGGTGTATGTTGTGTTGGGGGCATGCTCTGTTTTGTGTGCATAGGCCGACTATATATGCGTATGTATGCCTAGCATAGCATATATATATATATATATATATATATACATATATCAATGTGTGTGTGCGTCGACACCACATGCATGTGTGTGTAATGTACGCTTACGTTTACCCACGTTTGTGCATGTCTTTGTGTTAATATGTGTGTATGCTTGGAAGTGCGCATGTGCATCTGGATGTGTGCGTGCGTGTGTGAGTGCGCGTGTATGAGCGCGCGTGCGTGTGTGAGTGCGCGTGCGCGAGCGCGAGCGCGAGCGGCGGATGATCATCTAAATAGAAAAGGGTGAAAAGATGCCGGTTAATCACGTGTTATCAGGAGTTCGTGACAAGAGCCAATGGGCACGGAGGATTGAGTAACCCCTGCCCACCCCAGCCTTACCCACACACACACGCACCTACAACACCCACTCACGCACACGCGCACTCACCCGCCGCAGTGGCGCAATGCCTGCTGTCATTTCTCGGTCCGAAGCCAATCGATTATACACTGCCGAGATCCTGGCATCTGATTGGTTGACGGCCAGACTACCGGGCATCACGCCTGGACACAAAGCCCAGTGCGCAATGATACAGGAAAGAAGAAAAGTTGTTTGTACATTAGTTGATGTTGCTTTGGGGAGTTTCCAGTCGTGTTGGCGCGCTGAAGGCTGTAAAATGGCAAACCTGCAGCACTGTATGGCCACTGCCAAAGGCAGTCCCACGCTGCCGGGAGTTGGCTTCCAGTGGGTAGTGGTCGAGCAAGGGGGCCGGCGGGTGGGAGCACATATTTAGGAGCACATATTTAGGAGCCCAACACCCTTCCTGTAAGACTAGTAAGAGGACTGTGGAATGGTGGTTGGTTACTGTAGTCATTACCAGGATTAATAGATTAAACAGGGATCAATCGCGCACAATTGGTCTTCCTCATTCCACTGCTCCTCGTCCTATCCCAGCAATACCAAACGTCAGGCTAGGTAATGACAAGTTTCAATTTTTAAGTCATTGGTTTGACTCAGCTATGGGTTTCGAATCCCTCCTCAATCCCATCTCAACTCACTCGGCCTGAATTGTCCGAGCAGTTCCGAGCAGTCCCGAACAGCCCTGAGCTGCTCGGCATGTCGGCCGAGAGCTTTCACAAATCTGCCGTTGACATCGCTGTCTAATCGATGGCGGTCACGTGTCCCATGAGACCCAGGGGGTGCCGGTGGCAGTGGCCGTGGGGGTGGAGGTGGGGTTCGGGAAGGTGTGGGTGTGGGTGTGGGTGTGGGTGTGGGTGTGGGTGTGGGTGTGGGTGTGGGTGTGGGTGTGGGTGTGGGTGTGGGTGTGGGTGTGGGTGTGGGTGTGGGTGTGGGTGTGGGTGTGGGTGTTGGTGTGGGGTAGGTTGTGGGTGTGGGTGGGGGTTGTGGGTGGGGTTGGAGTGGGTGTGGGTGTGTGGGGGTGGGTGTATGTGGGCGGTGGCGGTGGCGGGGGGCGGTGTGTGGTGGTGGGGGGGGGGGGATGGGGGATGGGGGGAGGTGGTGGTGGGGTGGAGGTGGGGTGGGGGTGGTGGGTGGGGGTGGGTGGGGATGGGGGGTGGGTCGGGGTGGTGAGGATGGGTGGGGGTTGTGAGGATGGGGTGGTGGATGGAGGTGGGGTGGTGGTGGGGGGGGGATGGGAGGTGGGGCGGGGGGGGGGGGGTGAGGATGGGGGGTGGTGGGGTGGGTGGGGAGTGGAGTGTGGTGGCGGTGGCGGTGGGAGGTGGGAGGTGTGGTTGGTGAGGTGGTGGTCGTGGCGGTGGGGGTGGGGGGGGGGGGTCGTGGTGGTCGGTGGCGGTGGGGTTGGGGGGTTGTGGTGGTGGCTGTGCGGGGGGTGGAGTGGTGGTGGTGAGGGTGGGTGGAGGTGGGGTGGTGGGTGGATGTGGGGGGGGGGGGGGGCTGTGACTAGCGTGGCCCGTGGAGGGTGATATAACACAGCCTTCTCCAGGGGTAGAAGGTTACGTCAACGACCCTCAGGGCCCCAGGCGTGACCTCATAACAAGTGCCCCATGTGACCCACAGTGTCTCTCTCCAGTCACGTGACACCGATGAATATCATCATTATCATCATTATCATCATCATTATCATCATCAGAGTAGCCAGCTGGGTTAACGCTGAGGGTCGTTGGTGCACCAATACCTTTGCAACCAGTTTTCTCCATTTTCGCCTGTTCATCAATGCCCTCTGGGATTTGCCAAACTTCAGCCCCGTCCATTCCCTGATGTTGTCTTCCCACCTCTTCCTTTGTCCGCCTTGTTTTATTCGCATTTTCATTGTGCCTTGTGAGACGGCTTTGGCCAAACCTGGCTGCAGTGTAATACCACTGGCTGCAGTGGTATTACTATACCACTGCAGCTTACGTCTCTTTAAAAATTGTCAGATCTTTGTGTGGTTCAATTCGCCGATCTTGTCACAGAATTCCGCATTGGTAACATGGTCTTTGTATGAGCTGTGTAGTATATTGCAGTACAACCTCATTTCAGATGGTTTCTCTTCTTCTTTGGAGCTCTGCTGTGAGGGTCCATGATTCACAAGCGTACAGGAAGATGGATGTGACAAGGGAGCGCGCATCAGTCGTATCTTGGCACTGAGAGGAAAACTGAATATACGCAAGATGCAATAAATGACAAAGTACTTCAGGGTGGAATGCTCAACTTAAACTGTACATGTGTAATATTAACTGGGATATCTGCATACTCTTGTAACATTTTCCGATATTTGAGATATGAGCTATGGAGAGCTACTCTATAATAAATTGCAAATGGTCTATATAATGGTAGATGGTATGTAAAACCAAAGGCATATAAGGTATATGTGGAGTTGGTGATCCATTACTAATTAAAGATAGAAATTGTATATCAATATAGAGAGTGAGAGAGGGTCACTTCTTGACCTGAGAGAGGGTCACTTCTTGACAGGTGAGAGAGTCTTGGGAACTCTCCTCACATACCCCCTCCCCCTCCAAGTGTTATTTATGGATCACTGCACACCAGACATGACAGGGCACTGTAGCCAGACCTAACCATGCCTTGGTTACAAGGATATTGAACCCTCATTGGTGGATAGAAGAATGCCTGTTAGTGATTGGAAGACTTGATCATGTGATCACCACCGTCTTGTTTCCTGAAAGTATATATACAATAAATGAAGGAGTCTCACTCTCCTACCTTTCACTCTATATCTACTTTCCTTCCTTGCCTGTAGTGATTTCCTGTTAGCCTATCTACACCACTCAAACTGCCAGCCGTCGACTTTACACTCTGCTGCATGCCAATCAACCGCTTCCTCGCCACCAGAATGAATGGCCGAATGAGTTGAGGATCCGTCTCCGTTTTTGGTAGATCATAGGGTTCGTGCCCACGGTTCGAATCCTGTTTGAGTCAAACCAGTGACTTAAAAATTATCGTGACAAAGATGTCACCGTTTGCTGACCAGGGAGATCAGGAGTTTGGCTCCCAGTCGAGTCAAACCAATGGCTTATAAAATTGATTCTTGTCGCTTCCTAGCCAGGCGCTCGGCATTATTACGATTGGACAAGGACAGGTTAGCTCAATGTCGGAATAATGTGACCAAGTGGGATATCAGGTCATGCTGCTGATGGTCTGATTTCCCAGTGGGGCAGTACTATAAAGTCACCATGAGTGCAAACTGTCACAAGTCGGTACCGATCCTGATATGACCTTAGATGTTGCCAGGACGTAACACTCCAACAACCAACCTCCTCGCCAGGGGGCACGAGAGCGCGTCTAGGGCAGGTTATGTTAGGCCGATTATTTGTCTGCGCCAAATGAGGTCTCTCTGTGTGCGGACAGCAATTCTTGTGACAAAGACGTCACCCTTTGCTGTCCTCCCCGCCTCCCTCCCACTCCGCACACACACACACTCACTGCCACCAGACCCGTCCCCCTGGGACCTCCCACCCACCTGCGTCCCACTATTCTGTACCCTGTTTCCACTGGCCCGCAAACATTTTTTTGTTTAACTTTTTTTTTTCTCAACCAAAAGGGAATATGATTTATTTGGGGATTTACGTCCTAACAGTAATAGCATCTAAGGTCACGCGACGACGGATATCATCAACAACCTGTGACAGTCAAACCAATGACTTTAAAATGTATACTTGTCGCTTCCTAGCCAGGCGCTCGGCATTAGTAGGATAGGGCAAGGACTGGTTAGCTTAGTGTCAGGATAGAGTGGGATATCAGGTCATGGTGCTAGTGGCCTGGTCTCCCAGTGGGGCAGCACTATAAAGTCGCGCACTGTCACAAATCGGTACCTGGCCTGATATGATCTTAGATGTTGCCAGGTCGTAAAACTTCAACAACTAAACCAAATCAAAGTACTTTTATTCAGATATCTTCGAACCAAAGTGAGTTAGCTTAAGAGAGAGAGAGAGAGACAGAGACAGAGACAGAGACAGAGACAGAGACAGAGACAGAGAGACAGAGAGACAGAGAGACAGAGAGACAGAGAGACAGAGAGACAGAATGTCGGCAAATATGTTTTTGTTTTGCTGTAGTTTGGTTTGTTAAAGGGAACGCTTCGATAATCGTGACCAGCTGGGTGAACAAAATACTAATGGACTATTTGCACCAGGTCAGTGTGTCGGCGGGGGGCGGGGGGGGGGGTGGTTGCGGAGGGAGGCGGGGGGTCACAGAAAACCACTCTCAGTCTCTATATATATATTATATGGCATGTGCATTAGCGGTCACTAGTGTCAGTCAATTTTCTTTGGCACTTGTTTGTTTGTTTGCTGGGGTTTTACAACCTTGCAACATCTATGGTTATATCAGGACGGGTATCGACTTGTGACAGTGCGGACTCATGGTGACTTCATAGTACTGCCCCACTGGGAGACCAGGCCGCCAGCACAATGACCCGATAGATATCCCACACAGTCACATTATGCTGATGCTGAGCTAACCAGTCCTTGTCCTATCAATTATCATAGTGTTGCCGAGTGCCAGGATAGGTAGTGAGTGACGAGCATCAATTTTGCAAGTGATTGGTTTGATTCAGCTTGGATTCGAACTCCCTACCTTCCGCAATAGAAGTCTGCGCTCTACCGATATCAGCTACATCGCTGGGAATAACGCAGATACTAAGATAGAGCAAGGACAGGTCAAGGTCACAGTGCTAGTGGTGCCATATTATATCACTATAAAGATGGCACACGTCCCCTCCCAGCCCCGCATCCTTCCAAACAAAACCCTTAAATGTGCCTAAGATGTAAAGCACCAATCAGGAATTCCCATAGTACTCATTGTTTCTTAAAGTTCCCTAGAGTTGCACAGTGGTTTTGAGGTCCTGTCATTTTCTGAGATAAATATGTTAAGTTGATCGTTATAAAAATATAACGTATCTTACTTTAGTTTGAGGTATCTAACCAGGAGGTTCCTAGGATGTACCTAGGATGTACCTAGGATGTACCTAGAATGTACCTAGGATGTACCTAGGATATACCTAGGATGTACCTAGGATGTACCTAGGATGTACCTAGGATGTACCTAGGATGTACCTAGGATGTACCTAGGATTTACCTAGGGTGTACCTAAGATGTACCTAGAATGTACCTAGGATGTACCTAGGATGTACCTAAGATGTACCTAGAATGTACCTAGGATGTACCTAGGATGTACCTAGGATATACCTAGGATGTACCTAGGATGTACCTAGGATGTACCTAAGATGTACCTAGAATGTACCTAGGATGTACCTAGGGTGTACCTAGGATGTACCTAGGGTGTACCTAAGATGTACCTAGAATGTACCCAGAATGTACCTAGGATGTACCTAGGATGTACCTAGGATGTACCTAGGATGTACCTAAGATGTACCTATGATGTACCTAGGATATACCTAGGATGTACCTAGGATGTGCCTAGGATGTACCTAGGATGTACCTAGGATGTACCTAGGATGTACCTAGGATGTACCTAGGATGTACCTAGGAGCTTCCTAAAAGCTTCCTAATGTGTACTTAGGATGTACTTAGGATGTACCTAGGATGCACCTATGGTATACCTAGGAGCATCCTAGGGTCCCCCCCCCCCCCTAGTGCTGGCTCATGGCTGTGTGAAGCAGTGTTGTCTGACCCCTGGTAACAGTCCGTGAGGCCGGCTGCTGCTGGTGCCAGTGGCCGGGTAATTAGTGGTAGATCATATGTGAATATTGTATGACCCCGCCCGGGGCGGGGCGGGGCGGGGGCGGGCGGGGCGGGGCGGGGGCGGGGCGGGGCGGGGCGGGGCGGGGGCGGGCGGGGCGGGGCGGGGGGTGGGTGGGCTGGTTTTGATGGTGGTAGCAGGAGTAGAGTACAGTCTGTAATTTGCTAATGGTTTCACCATCACACACCCTTACAAACAGACCCCCGGTGGCTTTAACACAATTTCTCTTCTATTTTTATAAACATCCAATATGGTTTTCTTATTCCGCATCCCAGCCGCGTGGATGGATTTATTCTCGTCATTGTTACCAACATCAGCTCAGGTTTCATGAAATTGTATTATATTGACTGTTATTAGGTTCTTTTTGTTCCTATAGAGAACGCAGGTGTGTTCTGTGGGAAAGATTGATGACATGTTAGTAGGACGGGTCCAAACGGCCCAATGTCCTCAACCAGCTCTCATTAGTCGGTCGCTGGTGTGTGGCGGGGGGTGTGTGTGTGTGGGCGGGGGGGGAGATAGAGCCGTCCATGCGGGGGGGGGGCATGAGAGGGGTGGCGGGGACTATTGTGTGGGTGTGAATGCGCATGCGTGGAGTGAAGCGTGACTTGTGAGGTTATCCGGTATGAGGTGACCGTGTCCCGTAACGGGGTCACGCTGTCTTATTAAAGCTGCATAGTCCGATAAAGCATCACATTTTCAAAATCAAAACAATCATCTAACTTTGATTCTACATATTTTGTTGTTTGTTTGTTGGTAAATATGTTTATTCTGCTGAATAAGTCTTTTGTCAGTGCCAAAGCACTGGTCTTCCAGCCATTTTTCAATTCAGGGTTATTTACACAAAAGGTATATAGAATAAGGCGTACAATACCTGTTGAATAGACAATTTGCACCATGTAACGGAATGAAATTCTGTAACCCAAATGTTCCATAACAATATGGTAACAGTAGTGTCATATAACCAGATCAATATTAGTCAGATCAATGTGAGTATTTACATAGCATTTAGAATGTAAGCAGACATTATCTTCTGTATTCAGTTAGTAAACTTGTATCTGATTTATTAAACATTTGTCTCCATATAGAAGGGAATACTGGGTCAATTAAATTTTTTTAAACCTGTTATTGCAGAAACCTATAGGCTATATAGTGTCCGAGTTTTAGCGTGCTTGCCAAAATTTATTTGGCATGTTTGTACTTCAAATATCTCAAAAGTTAGCTATTTAGAATCAAATTACTTCAAACAAAAAGTAAGGTAGTTAATAACGATCGACATAATACTTTCTTCTTTTTTTTTTTATAATGACAGAAAGACACAAACCATTGGACTATGCAGCCTTAATGACGAAGTGACAATTCGCATGGCCGCTGTGCGATTAATAAATTTTTGTGAAAAACAAAAAAGGGAGCATTTTCAAGTTGTCTTTAAAGTCAAATTGTGAAGTAATCCGACACCCTATTTTTGTACGACGGGAATTTTTTAATTCAGCATAAAATTCTACCTTAGAAAAAATCATCAAAACATAATGTACTCTCTGGGTAAAATAAATGTCTACCAGCTCTGGGATTATAAACTACCGATAGGCTGTTTGTTTGTTGTTGTTTTACATCCTAGCAACATCTAAGGGCATATCAGGACGGGTACCGACTTGTGACAGTGAGCACTCATGGTGACTTTACAGTGCTGCCCCACTGGAAGACCAAGCCACCAGCACCATGACCTGATATCCCACTCAGTCACATTATCCTGACACTGAGCCAACCAGTCCTTGCCCAATCCTAATAATGCCGAGCACCAGGCTAGGAAGCAACAAGTATCAATTTTTAAGTCATTGGTTTGACTCGACCAGGGTTCGAACCAACGACCCCATGATCTACCAACATATCCGCATGGCAGCCGTGAAAACAGCGGTTGTGGGCAACGATATGATCATGAACAGGATTTCAGCCATCGGGATGCTATTAATATTACTAGTACAGTTTCGGGTGTCAATACAGCCGCGTAAGGTTCATGTTATGCAATCTTTTGGCAACATGTCAAGAAATGTGCAATCGATCAAGAAAAGAAACAATCGATGAAAAAAAATGGTGAGCAATATTGTTTATGTATTTACAATTACAGAGACTGCCTTCAACAATGAGCCTGTGCAACTGATAAAAGTATCGCTACATATATTTATTGATTACTAACGCGAAATTGGGCAACAAATAAGCAAATGTGGTGTGACTCACTATCTGACCAATACCCACATAACCATGAGCAGATGTGCTTTTCTCCTGTCATTTAGTGTGTTGACTCTTGTTTTCCCATGGAGATCATCAGTTGGGTGTCTATGTTCCACCTTCAGACATATATTAAGTGCTCTATTTTGTAGTCCTTGTAGTTTATCCAACATATTTTTGTTACCCCCCATATATATTACATCACCATAGTCGAAGTGTGGTAGTATCATACATTTATCGATTTTAATAGCCAAATTTGTAGTTAGGTATTTTCTGGTATTCGCTAACATCCAGATTTTGTTGTTTGCCTTCTTGATAACGTTTTATGTTATCATTGTAGTTTAGTTTCCTATCAAGATTCATCCCTAGATATCTGTAGTTGGTCTGATAATCAATCCTCCCAAAATTATTGGATCCTCATTGGCATAGTTGTTTTTCCCACTGCCAAACACTAGAACCTTTGACTTCTTGTGGTTTATGGAAATCTTGTTGGAGTTACACCAATTATCTAAAGCTACTAGTTTCTCATTGAGCTTATCTCTGTTCTCTTTTCTGCTATTGCTTGTTGCGTATATCAGATATTCGCGCCCATGTTAGGTACACTACAATATGATGGCAGTGTAGCTAACATGAGTGCCAATATCTGGAATATACTGCCAGCTGCAACACAGAATGCAGAAAACATAGCGGTGTTTTAGACACTACTAACAATAATGTAACCTAGAAAAGTAACTCATGAGTACAATAGGTTAACTACAAAATCATGATTAGCGTGATCCCATAGAAGTAGGTGCATGGCATAACTCCAATGTTAACGGGCAAAGTGCTGGCAGCTGTTTGTATATTTCCTTAGTACAACACAAACAAGTACACAAACAACTACATAAACCTATCGAAATCATTACTCTTAATAGCATGACTAGACCACAAGGCCTTATTAACTACTAATGAAATTAACAAGATACAATAGAAATGCATTAAGCAAATATTAATTATAACTAATAATATAAGTAAACGGAATAATACAAAGAATGGTAATATAAATGGCTGGATTTTGAATGGTTTGCAATCTCCAAACAGTTACAACTCATAAACAAGAAATCCAAACTTATTCATCATCATCATGCTGTCGGTCGCGATGCGACAAAGACTGCTTTCATTACTTGAATGCCGCTCTCCATTTAGCTCTCTGCTGTGAGAGTCATGTCCATGAGTCGGTCTTAATGTCTCTCAGCTTCAGGTTTCTATTGATGGTATCCTTGAACCGGAGCCGACGGCACCCTCTCTTTCTGTAACCAGAAGACAGTTGAGAATAGAGGATCTGCTTTGGCAGCCTGTCTGATAACATCCTCATGAGGTGTCCAGTCCACCGGAGATTCTTTTTGATCAGAAGATCTTCCATAGAGGGCAGCTCCATCCATTCGAGTATTTCCTTATTTTTCACTTTGTCATTCCAGGTTAGCCTCATGATTGAGCACAGATTTCGCATCATGAACACATGTAACTTTTTGACCTGTCGTCTGTACACTGTCCAGGCCTCGGCTCCGTATAGTAGGGTGGATAGCATGATGGCACGGTAGATCTTGCCTTTGACCCGCATGGACACATCATTATTACTGGAGACAAAAATCAAAAGATTTGAATCAAATTGGACTGGTGCTGCCCAGCGGTGAAAACAAGTGATGACACACTTATCCCTTATGGGTCGGGTAAATAACACAGGTAAACACTGCCGTTGTGAATAGCTAATCGTAAGATATTAATACAAACAAGGAAGCGTATTCTTCAGTGTTATGTGTGGTCTACTCTAATGTATGGGGCAGAGACATGGACAATCTCTAAGAAAATGTACAAACGTTTAGCAGCATTTGAGATGTGGACTTATCGAAGGATGATGAAAATATCATGGACAAAGAAGATCACCAACAAAGAAGTTCTCAGAAAAATTAAAAATAAGAAAAGCTTGTTTGCCACTATACAGACAAAGAAACTTATTTATTTTGGCCACATCATTCGTCAGAGTTCAATATACCGTACATTGTTGGAAGGGAAGGTGAATGGCAGCAGAGGGAGAGGGAGACCAAGAACATCATGGTTTACAAATATTTCACAGTGGACAGGCTTGAATTATTCACAGTCTATCAGAACAGCACAACATCGGGACAAGTGGAGAACCATTGCATCCAACCCTCGACTAGAGGATGGAACTATTGATTGATTGAGTTAGCCACACGGCCACCGTGCGAATAATAGCCTTGGCGCTTATTAATACCCCCCTCCCCCCCCACACACACACCACACACGGACATACCCCCACCAGCAATACACGACGTTCGTACACACCCGCAGGCTTACTCGCCGACTAACGAGAGTGGGACAAGTATTGTCTACATTCTCTGCCTCCCACAGCTAATTGGGATCTGTGATCACAGACGCCATTGTTTTAGCGAATAGGAGGAAGCCCAAACGCAGCCCACGCCCAAGCCCCCTCCCCGCGCTCACCGCCCCCGCTCTCACCCCCACTCTCACCCTCCCCCCTGAGGCAGCGAGCTCTATAAGCACACCGCCATGGGCACTCACTCTACTCTGACTAGACGCAGTGGCCGAATCGGTAGAGCGCAGGCTTCCCGTGCGGAAGGTTGCAAGTCCGAATCCAAGTCGAGTCAAATCAATGATTTACAAAATTGATACTTGTCGCTACCTAGCGTGGCGCGTGGTATTAATAGGATCGGACAAGGATTGGTTAGTATACTGTCAGGATAATATGACTGTGTGGGATATTGTGCCATGGTGCAGGTGGCTCGGTCTCCCAGTGGGGCAGCACTATATATATAAAGTCACCAAGTGTGCACACCGTCACAAGCCGGTACCCATCCTGAAATGACCTAGGACATAAAACGACAACAAACAAACAGACAGACGACCAACCAGATATCAGTTAGTTTGGGACTCGATCCCATTACCTCTCGCATGCAGCACACCCACTGGCTGTCTTCACTGTTGCGTCTGTTTACTTCCTCGCGCTACAACAGAGGGAGTGCTTTCTGACACGACGGGCGTTCAGAGACTGCTACTAAAGGCCCTGTCACACCTCGCCGGATTGAGGAAACGGATAGAGCCGGACAACAATATTCTAGTCCGGTGTGATTCGTCGTGAAATGTATCGATTATGTAACGGACGGTAACAGTCTGGTAACGGACCGGTAACAGACGGTAATGGATGGTAGCGGTTGATAACGTATCTAAGGATCAACGGACAATTCAGTATACAAAAAGAACTATAACGAACAGCAACGGACGTGTAATGGATATGTAACGGACGGACGGGAATGGACGATAACGGACGGTAATGGATGGGAAGGGATGGGAACAGATGGGTAATGGACAGGAATGGATGGGGAAGAGAGGGGAACAGTCGGGGAACAGACAGGGAATGGACAGTAACGGATAATAATCACATACGTCAGTCCGGCACAATCCGTTACAAGTTTTGTGCATGCTCAAAATTTGAAATGGATCAGGCCGGATATCAACGGACATGCAATGGACAAAAACCGGACTTTGCCGGACATCAACGGACTTTGTTCCGTTTCAATCCGTTTCCTCAATCCGGTAAAGTGTGACAGGGCCTTAAGTGATAACAGGCTTGTGTAAACAAATAACACGACCGGTCACATTTAGACTCACATGTGGTGTCGTTCAACCTATAAATAATATAATGTTTCTCCTGTCGACACGTTTATCTCCACGTTGGCCTTTTCTGCGTTTTTGTTTTGTTGTTTTTGTTTTGTTCATGAGTTGCTGTTACCAGTGTTAGTATCAATCTATCCACGGACCAAGTAGGTGTTGGCACGCAGCCGAACGCACCCAGCGGCCGGAACGAGGTGGGACGAGGTGTGGTGAGGTGGGACGAGGTGTGGTGAGGTTGGCAGCACACTGGGCAGCACATTGAGCAGCACATTGAGCAGCACATTGAGCAGCACACAGGGTTACACATATGGCAGCACATAGGGAAGCACATGGGCAGCACATATGCAGCACACAGGGAAGCACATATGGCAGCACATAGGGAAGCACACAAAGCAGATCACAAAGCAGCACACAGGGTAGCTCAGGGGGCAACACACAGAGAGGCACACAGGGCAGCACACAGAGAGGCACACAGGGCAGCACACAAAGCAGCACACAAAGCAGATCACAGGGCAGCATACAGGGAAGCACACTGAGCAGCACACATGGCAGCTTACATAGCAGCACACAGAGCACTTCACAGAACAGCTCACAGAGTAGTTTACAAAGCAGCACACATGGCAGCTTACATAGCAGCACACAGAGCACTTCACAGAACAGCTCACAGAGTAGTTTACAAAGCAGCACACGCGGCAGCTTACATAGCAGCACACAGAGCACTTCACAGAACAGCTCACAGAGTAGTTTACAAAGCAGCACACGCGGCAGATCACAAAGCAGTTTGTAAAGGAGCTTACACTAATGCCTGGTACACGCCTACCATTTGTGCGCACCCACCTACCGTATACGATCTAAAACTGCCCGTTTCGCGCACAAAACCTCAGTTTTAGGCATAAAACCGGCCGATTATGATTGCGATTCGCGATTCGAAAAATGAATCGGCCCGTTTTCAGTTTTAAGCTGGTCGGGTCGAGTCGCGGGTTTTAGTGCGCGAATCGCATACGGTAGGTGTGTACTAGGCATTACAGAGCAGCTCACGTAGCAGCTACTGGTGCAGCTCGCACCCCCACCCCCGCCCCATGATGCTCCTAATTCTCGCGCGCCTAGCATACAGTATCAATAAATCTATTTGGGTGGGAGGCGACTTTGGGAGCGGGTTACATTGTAGCTCGTCCTCAGCCCAGAACACAAAGCACCCATCCCCCCTCGCCCATTCACCCTCCCTCCTCCTCCCCCTCCCTCATTCACCCTCCCTCCTCCCTACCCCACATGCACCCTCCCTCCCCATTCCTCCATGAAACCTCCCTCCCCTCCCTCCCCTCCCCATCCCTCCCCAGTCCCCTCCCCTCGCCTTCCCCTCCCCACCCTCTCCTCCACTCCCTTCCACTCCTCTCTCCTCCACTCCCCTCCCCTCCCCGTTCCCCCCTCCCCTCCTCTCCACTCCCATTTCCTTCCCTCAATCCCCACTTCTCCTCCACTCTCCCTCCCCTTCCCCCCCTCTCCTTTCCCTCCCATCCCCACCCCTCTCTTCCCCTCCCCTCCCCTTTCCCCCCCTCCCCTTTCCCACTCCCCTCCTCCATCCCCTCCCGTCCCTTTCCTCATCTCCCCCCCCCATGTACCCCGCCCCTTCCCCTCCCCCTCCCATATGCACCCTCCCACCCCTGCCCCTCCCCCCAGTCATCTTCTCAATCCTACACATGTGTGCTAGGCTCTCCTGTATCTCAGGAAGCGGGAAAATAGAGAAACTGCAGGAAACCTAAGGGGGGGGGGGGGGGGGGGGGGGCTCCTCAGTGCGTTGACTCCGATGGAGACGAGAGGATGGAGGAGGCAAGGAGGGGACGTGTGTGTGAGTGGAGGAGATGAGGGGAGATGGGGGAGAGATGGGAGAGAGATGGGGGAGATGGCAGTGAGTGGAGGTGGTGGAGTGGGGTGGGGGTGGGGATTGGCAGTGGGGAGGGAGGGTGGGGGCCACTTGGCCGTTCAACAGCTATTACTTTATTAGTATTTTACTCTGCGCCAGACGCCTTTGCCCAGAGAGTGGAGGGACGGGTTCTATCCAGTCCCGGCGTGCTCCCCTTAAAAGCCGGGCGGCTCTCGACGGTCGGCTGTCGGCGGGCGGCTGTCGGCGGGCGGCTGTTTGACGGGCGGCTGTCGGTGGGTGGCTGTCAGTGGGCGGCTGTCGGCGGGGGGTGGGCGACTGTCCATGGGCGGCTGTCCGTGGGTGGCGGGCGGCGAGCGGCGAGCGGCGAGCGGCGAGCGGCGGGTGGCGGGCGGCGGGTGGCGGGCGACGGGCCGGACGGGCGGGGGCGGCGGGCGGCGGGCGGCGGGCGGCAGGCGGCGGCGGCGGGCGGCGGGCGGCGGGCGGCGGGCGGCGGGCGGCGGGCGGCGGGCGGCGGGCGGCGGGTGGCGGCCGGCGGGTGGCGGGCGGCGGGTGGCGGGCGGAACATTGCAGCTCTGGGTAATTTGCCGGCTCACAATTTGTGACTGACCCTCATGGCCGATTGCCTAACCAGCACCTTCTGGCAGTCCGCAGCTTTGTTAATTACCTCACACAGCGAGTGGCCGCAGCGTGGCGCTGTAGTAGCAGTTACACCAGCAGCCGCACCGAAAGCCAGCCAGCACCAGCCCCACCCTCCCCGCCTCATGAGAAGGGAGTGTGTGGTGAGGAGAGGAAAGGGGCAGGGGGGGGGGGGG
Source organism: Branchipolynoe longqiensis (assembly GCA_030323885.1). NCBI lineage: Eukaryota > Metazoa > Annelida > Polychaeta > Phyllodocida > Polynoidae > Branchipolynoe > Branchipolynoe longqiensis. The sequence goes on from CM059188.1 coordinate 117,068,289, forward strand.
AGGAGAGGAATGGGAGCTGAGGGGAAGAGGGGAGGGAGGGGAGGGATGGGGGAGAAGGGAGGGGAGGGGGGGGAGGGGGTGCAGAGAGAGACGGGAGGATGTTGGTGTGTGAGGAGAGGGGAGAGGAGGAGAGGGGAGAGAAGAGGGGATGGGGGAGGGAAGGGAGGGGGTGCAGAGAGAGAGGGGGGCTGGGTAGGTGTGTGAAGGCGAGGAGATGAGGGGAGGGGCGGTATATGAAGGGTTGGCGAGGGAAGGCGAGGAGAAGGTGTGTGAAGGGGAGGGGATGGTGAGGAGAGAGGGTGGTGGGGAGAGGGGGAGGGAGTGAGGGGGAGGGGAGAGAGGGGGAGGGGAGTGAGGGGCAGAGAGGTGAGAGTGGGGGAGGCTGAGTTATCGGGTGGATATTCACCCTGCCGTCCGCTGGTGCCTGGCTGCCGTCAATAATTCATGGTTAACTACCGCGGACCGAGGCAGGCAGACATGATGAGGAGGGGATAAGGTGTGAGAGCGGCTGAGTCACTGCGAGCTGCTCCCCGTGAGCTGCTCATCGCGAGCTGCTCATCGCAAGCTGCTCGCCGCTCGCAGCCCACCGCCCGCCGCCCAGAGCACACTTCTCGAGATGCTTGCTATTCCCACTCCATATTCACTGTGCCCCCCCCCCCCCCCAGTCCCACCTCCGGCACGATATGATGCTCGGCAGTGGGGACTGGGAGACCGTTTCCTCCACGGTTTGATCGTTATGGGCTGCCTTTTGGGCCTGGAGGATTGGATGTAGACTATCGGGACGATCAGGTCCAGAATGGAGAGGGGAGGGGGGAGGGAGAGTAGGGGGTGGGGGCGGGGGATTGTGTACAGCGGACCATGTAGGATTTTATGTAGAATTTGGCCGGGGTTTTGGGATTGGGTGGAGACTATTGACACGATGAGGCTTGGAATGTGAAGGGCGGTTTAGAGCTGGGAGGCTGTGACGGCGGGGGGTGGGAGGGAGGTGTGTGTGTTGGGGGGGTAGTAGCAGCGCGTGTGTGTGTGTGTGTGGGGGGGGGGTTCTCGTAGGAGTAGCGGGTGAAGCCTCAAGGACTCCCACGGACTCCACATTGCAGACTCCGCCCTGAGCCTTCACAAGCCACCATGGTTTTCCATTCCAGTAGAAACCCGAACCACCAACCTAGTTGCTGCCAAGGCAGTTTACACAACCCCAGAATGCCACTCCCTGGCTCTCGAGACTATAAACTCAGGCGAAGGCGAAATCCCCCTCGCTAAGACAGTCCAGACCGATGGCTCCCTTAACCCAACATCAGGGAGAGCCACAGCTGGAATCTTCCTCCCCTTCTCCAACACAAAGAACCCCACCAGGGTGTCAGACTTTGATTCCACTCTCGCCGCCATCCACTTTGCCCTCAAAGACGTCCACAACTCAAGTGCCATCATCATTACCGACTCTCTGAATGCCCGACACTCCCTCGACCAGACATCAGGCACACCTCAACATAGTCATGCTATGGGTCCCCTCCCATATAGGACTCTAATTAGGTAATGACCAGGCCAACTCAGCCGCTCTAGCTGGTGCCAACCGAGCAGATGTGGAGACAGCCATTCCTCCCTCCATCACCAAACTGGCCGCCGCCCCTTCTCAAGCCACCACCAAACTCTGGGAACGCGCCACCCAGAAGGAACAAGTATGGAACCTTTATTCAATAAGCTGGCTCTGGTACAAGCTGGCTCTGGTAACATCCCCCATCCAGTAGGCCTTCCTGCTTCTACCCAAGTCGCCGTCAACCACTTCAGGACTGGCTACCGCCATTGGATTGATGTCCCCAACCTACAGCACTGTCCCTGCGGCACTAACATCTTCGATGTGGCACACATACTCGCCTCATGTGTCGCCGTCGACAGATCTGCCATCAGTTACTTCATGGAGAACTCTGACCGCCAAATCAATGACAATAGGGCCACTCTGGCCATCCTCTTCAGGATTTCCAAGTCATGCTGGAATGCACTTGCTCGCTTGTACTGCCAGAATGCAGATATCATCAACGCTGTCGGTCGCCCAGACCCTGACACCGAGGACTAGCAGGCCCCACCTCATCCCCATACCTTGTGTGTGAGTGTGTAGTGCTGAAATATGGCGTGTATGAGTGTGTAGTGCTGAAACATGGTGTGTATGAGTGTGTAGTGCTGAACCATGGTGTGTTTGAGTGTGTAGTGCTGAAACATGGTGTGTATGAGTGTGTAGTGCTGAAACATGGTGTGTATGAGTGTGTAGTGCGGAAACATGGTGTGTTTGTGTAGTGCTGAAACATGGTGTATGAGTGTGTAGTGCTGAAACATGGTGTGTTTGAGTGCGTAGTGCTGAAACATGGTGTGTATGAGCGTGTAGTGCTGAAACATGGTGTGTATGAGGTTCTAGTCCTGAAACATGGTGTGTGTGAGTGCATAGTGCTGAAACATAGTGTGTATGAGTGTGTAGTGCTGAAACATGGTGTGTATGAGTGTGTAGTGCTGAACCATGGTGTGTTTGAGTGTGTAGTGCTGAAACATGGTGTGTATGAGTGTGTAGTGCTGAAACATGGTGTGTATGAGTGTGTAGTGCGGAAACATGGTGTGTTTGTGTAGTGCTGAAACATGGTGTATGAGTGTGTAGTGCTGAAACATGGTGTGTTTGAGTGTGTAGTGCTGAAACATGGTGTGTATGAGCGTGTAGTGCTGAAACATGGTGTGTATAAGGTTCTAGTCCTGAAACATGGTGTGTGAGTGCATAGTGCTGAAACATAGTGTGTATGAGTGTGTAGTGCTGAAACATGGTGTGTTTGAGTGTGTAGTGCTGAAACATGGTGTATGAGTGTGTAGTGCTGAAACATGGTGTGTTTGAGTGTGTAGTGCTGAAACATGGTGTGTATGAGTGTGTAGTGCTGAAACATGGTGTGTATGAGTGTGTATGGGTGTGTAGTGCTGAAACATGGTGTGTTTGAGTGTGTAGTGCTGAAACATGGTGTGTATGAGTGTCTAGTGCTGAAACATAGTATGTATGAGTGTGTAGTGCTGAAACATGGTGTGTATGAGTGTGTAGTGCTGAAACATGGTGTGTATGAGTGTGTAGTGCTGACACATGGTGTGTATGAGTGTGTAGTGCGGAAACATGGTGTGTATAAGTGTGTAGTGCTGAAACATGGTGTGTGTGAGTGTGTAGCGCTGAAACACGTGTGTATGAGTGTGTAGTGCTGAAACATGGTGTGTATGAGGTTGTAGTGCTGAAACATGGTGTGTGTGAGTGCATAGTGCTGAAACATGGTGTGTATGAGTGTGTAGTGCTGAAACATGGTGTGTATGAGTGTGTAGTGCGGAAACATGGTGTGTATGAGTGTGTAGTGCTGAAACATGGCGTGTATCAATATGCAGTGCTGAAACATGGTCTGTATGAGTATGTAGTACTGAAGTAGTGTGAAGATGAAGGTGTGTATGTAGTGTTAGGGGTGTGAAGTTATAGTGCTAGCTAGAGGTGTTGAGCTGAGAGGTGTGAAGGTGTGGAAATCGACGCATAGTGCAGGAGGTGTGGAGATGAAGGTGTGTATGTAGTGTTAGGAGTGTGAAGATGAGATTGTATAGGGTGTGAAGATGAGAGGTGTCGCTGGAGCAGTGTTGAGCTGAAGGCGTGTATTTGAAGCTGGGTGTTACAGTTGTGGAACTGAGAGGTGTGAAGGTGTGGAGATGAAGGTGTGTGTATATAGTGTTAGAGGTGTGAAGCTGAAGGCGTGTATTTGAAGCTGGGTGTTACAGTTGTGGAACTGTGAAGTGTGAAGGTGTGGAGATGAAGGTGTGTATATATAGTGTTAGAGGTGTGAAGATGAAGGCGTGTATGTGAAGCTGAGTGTTAGAGGTGTGGAACTGAGAGGTGTGAAGGTGTGGAGATGAAGGTGTGTGTATATAGTGTTACTGTTAGAGGTGTGAAGATGAAGGCGTGTATGTGAATCTGAGTGTTTGAGGTGTGGAACTGAGAGGTGTGAAGGTGTTACTGTTAGAGGTGTGGAACTGAGAAGTGTGAAGGTGTGAGCTCCAGTCCCCCCCCCCCCCCCACCCGCCTCTGCTCCTTGGACCTGCCCACTTCTCCGGCCTCACCCCGGACCTGCCTCTACCCGTTGCAACCCTGAGGCTAGGCGATGACCTGCGCCGCCTGGTGAGAAGATTAATGCACAGCGACGCCCGACTGCCCGCCCTGCTGTGTCCCCTACTTAGCCCCCACCCCCACCCCACCCCCCACCCCTCCAGCCCTCCAATACCCACTCACAGGTCACCCCCAGGCCCTGACACCACCACCACCCCTCACTCACACACACCCTCACACCCTCACACCCTCACACCCTCACACCCTCACACCCTCACACCCTCACACACACACACACACACACCTGACACCGCTCCCAGCTGCACAGTTGTGGTGGCCACATCCCATCGACTAATTCTAATACTATAATAGTTGTCGGACTATATATGTACAGTAAAGCTTCTCTAACCGACCACCTCCACAGATCGACAACTCCCCTATATCGATCATTTTAGTTGGGTTCCAAACGATCTCCCATACAAACCATTGTAACGATTTTTTGTTTAAACTCCCTAAACTGACCACCTCCCTAAATGGATAATTTAAAGTTGGTCCCAATGGTCGGTCGATTTAGAGAGGTGTTACTGTATATATGCACTCTGTAAAAGCGATGGTTGAATAAACACAATTCTCGTCGACCCTGCGTCAAGAAACCACCAATCAATCAATCAAAACATGAGTGCGCGCTGTCACAAGTCAATACCCGCCTCTATATGACCTTAGATGTTACCAGGACGTAAAACTCCAAGAACCACCCAACCCAACTATTCCAGTCACTGCCTTGTATACTCAAGGCTGGGATTTAATGGGGTTCGACCTCCGACCTGTTGGTAGATCGTGACCGTAGCATTACGGGGGGTCGCCACCAGGGGGCACGATGGGGTAATACTTACAGCGAGGGGTGAGGAAGGGGCTGAAGGTTTGGAGGTTGGTCATATCTAAGGTCATATCAGGATCGGTACCGACTTGTGACAGTGCGCACTAATGGCGACTTCATAGTGCTGCCTCATTGGGAAATCAGGCCGCTGGCACCATGACCCAATATCCCACTCCCCCCACAACCACCCACAACCACCATCAATCCCACAAACACCCACAAACACCCACAACCACTCACAACCACCCACAACTACCCACAATCACCCACAACCACCCACAACCACCCACGACCATCCACGACCCCCACGACCACCCACAACCACCCACAACCACCCACAACCACCCACAATCACCCACAATCACCCACAACCACCCACAACAACCCACAACCACCCACAGCCACCCACAATAACCCATAATCACCCACAATCACCCACAATCACCCACAACCACCCACAACCACCCACAACCACCCACAACCACCCACAACCTCCCCACACACAAACCCCCACAAACAACACGACACCCACAACCTCCCACGATCTCCCACGAACCCCATGACCCACCACGACCCCCCACGACCTCCCACAAACCCCCACAACCTACCACCACCCCACCTGGTTCAGTCTCGGGTTTGCAGAGACCACGGACGTGTGGTGTGGCCTTTGTAAAGCGGCTTGTTCAAGGCCTGTCTGCTCGTCGTCTAGTGTGATAGGTCTCCGTCCCCCACCCCCACCCCCGTGACCGTGAGTCACGTGACTGACATTCGGCCGGCCTCCCCAACTTGTTTATCACACGCGTACACATAGCTGCTATTGCTGGGAGAGGGGATGAAAAAGTAAAGCTTGTCTTATTTAACGACGCCTCTAGATCACATTGATTTTCGTATCATCGGCTATTGGAGGTCAAACATATGGTCATTCTGACATATTTCTTTGCAGGAAACCCTCTGCTGCCACCTAGTCTACTCTGTCCGATAAGCAGTAAGGGGTCTTATATGTGCACCTTCCCACAGACAGGACAGCACATACCACAGCCTTTGATGAACCAGATGTGGAACACTGGTTGGAGCGGAAAATAACCCAAACTGCAAATGGGTCCACTGAGCAGGATCGATAGGATGACCGACACCTTCACAAGTGGACACTCTACCGCCTGCCCTACGTCCCGCTCCCTGATAGGGGAAGAGTGTTAAAGGAGGCAATATCTGTGGTTCCATGTACATTCCATTGGTAACACGGCATTTATTAAACGTGCATAGTCCGATGAAGCATCAAATAATAAAAACAAAACCAATTATCCAGACTTTATTCTACATATTTAACTTAAATATTTATACATGTATAACACATTTGTCGCCACATAGAATTTAGAAGCGCATACTGAGTCAATTTAATAGAAACAATCCTCTGGTGTCAGAGTTTTGGTGTGCTTGCCAAAACTAATTTGACATGTACGCACTTCAAATATCTCAAAAGTTAGCCATTTAAAATAAAAGTTATATCATAACTAAAGCAAGGTAGATTATAACAATCTAATGGATATATAGTTATCTCATAAAAATGACAGAACCTCAAAACCATCGGAAGATACAATTTTAAATCATGTGTGCTTTCAAGTCTAAGCTATTTTGATTTATCACAGGTAGTAGCTGGAATATTTCTGTATATCCCCAGATATTGGTGTCATATCAAGCTGTCTGGTATGCTGATATCAGTTTTATTTGACTGATTAGGGTTTGATTTTATGATTATGATTTTGATTTTATGATTTTACTCTGTCGACCCCTCACAGTGTATGAGAGCAACAATATACTTATAACAGCATGGAATGTAAATCAAATAGCAACTCAAAATAACACGTCCATGTAAGTAATGTTCAAGGATTTGTTTGACAAATATACGTGTCTATATATCATATCATAACTAACCAAGGTTCTTGTTTTTGGTACGGCTGCTTCCAACTCGTACCACTACATATCTTATAGCCCTGTCACACTACAACGTATCTCGCCGGCGTGCCGCCAATGCGCAAAATCACTTTTAATCGTCGAGAAACATCAAGCTTTTCAGTGTCAGCGCAACGTATTGGTAGCGTGCAGCCAATGTTGTGCGAAAAAAACTAAAAAAGTTTGGCGCGCCGTCCTGATATGACCTTAGATGTTGGTAGGACGTAAAACAACAACAGACCAAAAAAGCAACAGTTTGGCGCAACGTATGGGAATGAGCCTCACGCGCGTACGGCATGTGCATATCGTTCGCATAATGTTATTCCAGCGATGTCGACGTGCTTCTGACGTGGCGATAATGTTGGCACCCACGTGTTGTCGCGCGTTGTCGCGCGTTGTCGCACGTCCAAAGTTTTGTGCAAGCACAAAACTTCACCGATACCCTGAAGTACCTCGCCGACTGTCGCCGTCCATCAACGAATACCAACGCGTGCGTAACGCTTCCAGACGTCTCCCGACTTTTCGCCAAAATATGACACACGTCGACGCGCGTTGGCGAGAAACGTCGTAATGTGACAGCACCATTAAAACACAAACCACTATTTAGGCTATTTAGGTGCAGAATTATAACAAACACCCTTATGTGTTCATAAGAGTCAGATAGCGGACACCTGTTTAAAGTTAATTGTATTTTCCCTAAATAGAAACATGGCAGTAGTTGATAATAGTACATCCACAAGCTGGCACAACTCATGGAAACATTCAAAAGTGCACAGACTAACAAAAAGAAATAAGACAGAGATAGACTTCAGCTGGTACTTTGCATAAAAATAGGGGGGTGGTCAATGCATGTTTCACTGATAATAGACGATATAGTAAAGACAAGCTAAATGCCTACTACATAAGACTCTGTAATTATAAATATAAACTAATTAAATAAGAATATACATACTCGAGGTACTGCAGTGGCTACAGGAAGATCGAATGTGCAATAAACAACATTTAGACATAACAATGTGTTATTCAATACCACGAGCAGTGCGATGCGTACACTCTCAATAACACTGTGACGTTTCTGGTTTGTGGAAACTCAGTAATTCGATATTGATCACGTGATCCTGTGTGTGGAAAGGGATACAACGAGACGGGTGAACAGCGATGAAAGAGGGAGACCCAACCAGCTCTTTCATGACCACTGACTCGACGTAACAAGCCCTTCTTCATTAGGCATACATTTTCAGAGTAATTCTCGCATTCTTTACACTACTGTTAAACAGTGTTATCGTCCGATTTAAACATAGATGGCAGTATAGTAAATTTCAAATGTACTTCACACTTTAGTCTGTGTTGTACATAAATACAATTTGTGATTATGTCTAAATACGAAAATACTACCAGTAGTACCACTACATTTGATTTAAACTGAAAATGGCTCACTGGATTGTTTCTGGAAGTTGCGCTCACCTCACAAGCATGGACCGAATAAACACGTGCTGGTTGAGTCTTCCTTATAAACTAGATCACGGTTCCGACTGCGCATGCACTGAAAACGGCGTTGGGAGCAAAGCAATGGCGTATGGCCATTGAGTTTGCCTATACATGCAGTGAAAAGCGTCAGTTTTATTCAAAATTAATAGAAATCCAAAACCCTAACCTTATCAATTTAGTAAAATCTTTTTGATAAACATGTTTTCTGTATGTGTTCCAAGCGGTTTGTCTCTAGGTTGTGTGGTTTTATCAATATTTTACTTTTTCTGTATGGAGATTGCTCACTGCCATTGACAATACATTGAGTACTCTGGCTATGGCTCTAACACTAGTCTGAGTGCCTAGATCTTTCTAAATCTAAATGCACATGGCATAAGATGTGCTGATTATATTGATGTAAATGCAATGCTGGATAAAAGATTAATATCTGAATTTATTATATATATTTTTTTAGTTGGTATTCTATGTTTCAAACAAGAGCTCAGATGAGCTGATACTATCACATTTCATAGCTGCACCCAGTGTATTAGCATGTGCCATGTGCTTTTGGGGGGGGTTGTTTTGCTCTGATCCATCCCACAATGCATCCCACAATGCCGCTGGAACCGTGATGTAGTCTATAGACTACATCACGGTTCCGACTGCGCATGCGCTGAAAACGGCGTTGGGAGCAAAGCAAAGGCATACGGCCATTGAGTTTGCCAATGCGCGCAGTGAAAAACGTTAGTTTTATTAAAAAATAATAGAAATCCAAAACCCTAACCTTATCAATTTAATATAATCTTTTTGTTAAACATGTTTTCTATATGTGTTCCAAGCGGTTTGTCTCTAGGTGGTGTAGTTTTATCAATATTTTACTTTTTATGTATGGAGATTGCTCACTGCCATTGACAATGCATTGAGTACTCTAGCTATGGCTCTAACACTAGTCTGAGTGCCTAGATCTTTCTAAATCTAAATGCACATGGCATAAGATGTGCTGATTATATTGATGTAAATGCAATGCTGGATAAAAGATTAATATCTTAATTTATTATATATATTTTTTTAGTTTGTATTCTATGTTTCAAACAAGAGCTGAGATGAGCTGAAACTAACACATTTCATAGCTGCACCCAGGGTATTAGTTGTTTTGCTCTGATGCATCCCACAATGCACCGCGCCGCTGGAACCGTGATGTAGTCTATTGCTGTGCTTATTATGCTTATGGATGCCACAGTGCATCCGGCCAATGCCTGCATAGTTGCCTAGTCACGTGACAATAATATCCGAGACGGTTGGTTGGTTGTTGTTGTTTTACGTCCCAGAAACATCTATGGTCATATCAGGAGAAGTTCCAGCTTGTGAGAGTGTGCACTCACGGTGACTTTATCCTAATCCTAATCCTAACCCTAATCAGCCTCACTGGGAGACCAGGCCACCAGCACCATGACCCACTCAGTCACATTATCCTGACACTGAGCTAACCAGTCATTGCCCTATCCTATTTTAGTATTAATGCCGAGCGCTAGACAAGGAAGCGACAAGTTTCAATTTTGTGAGTCATTGGTTTCACTCGGTCGGGATTTGAACTCCAAACCTTCCGCACGGGGATCCAGCGCTCTACCGACTGTGCCACCGCGTCCGGTTAATCTGTCAAACTATGAAGGCCATGAGCTATTATGAATCCTACATTACATGCGGTAGCCGAATCGGTAGAGCGTGGGCTCCCCGTGCGGAAGGTCGGGAGTTCGGTTCTCGGTCGTGTCAAACAAATGACTTTAAAATTGATACTTCTCGCTTGCTAGCCTGGCGCTTGGCATTAATATGATAGGGCAAGTACTGGTTAGCTCAGTGTCAGGAAAATGTGACTGAGTGGGAAATCGGGTCATGGTGCCAGTGGCCTTGTAAAAATATGCAGTCTTTCGGTTGTAATAGCCGAGCTTGGAATCATATCAATATCTCAGGTGATGGAGTTGGGGACCATTGTTATGTTATACTTATAGTGGTGCAATGTGTGCCCACTCACTGTGTGACCTATAAATAACTATGTGTAAATGTTATGATGCGCGGTGACCGGGATTGCGGTATGATGTCTGGATATTAAGATACGGTTACTAATTACAGAAATGTTTGCTCCATGCACCAGGAAGAGTGCAAAAGGAGAGGGGCATAGATTATTGTTTACTGTAACTGTATGATGACTACTTGTTACCACGGGACCGCTGGGTAAGCACACCCAGCCATTCTGCATATATTAGGGACACCACCTGCACTGGGGTTGACTGACAGGTGCCCCTCTTGGGCACCACCCCTCCCAGGCTGCAGAGGTGTTTGATCGGCTGGCTGTGTGAGCCCAGTCACCCTTGTACCCCTTGCACTTGCTGGACAGACACACTCACTCTAGAGATACCAAAGGAAGCAGTTCACCACTGAGATTTGTGTAACACCCATAGGACTTAGGTTCAATGGGCTGTCGGCACTGATTTTGACTGAACAAGCAGAAGCTATGTGGGTCTGTGTAGCAGGTTGTAAGTGAGTCAGAGTGGCAGGTCACTAGTAGGAGAACAAGAGTTGTAGCAATAAAGCTCAACCTTATCACTGTCAATCTTGCATGACTTGTCTCCCTTTCTTTCTTATGAGTTGTGTTTTGGTATTTAGTGGAGGGAGACTGGCAGACAGTTGCCAGGATCCTCCTGATAGTAGTGAGTATAAGAGGAGTAAATGGGGACGGCCAAACAACCAGTCACATCCCCACAGACACACGCACTGTCTGAGTCTGATTTCCCAGTGGAGCAGCACTATAAAGTCACCATGAGTGTGCACTGTCTTAAGTCATGTGCATTCAAACTTGATAGAAGACATACATAAGTTGTTTAGCGAACTGCAATTGGATTGTACAACTACAGGTGTGTCGTTTGAATCGGATTTACTAACAAAAGACACTTCTTGAAACAAAACTGTCACCGTGAAAGTCACAAAAAAGTTAGTTTTATTTAATGACACCTCTAGAGCACCGTAGAAGTCACAAATCGGGACATTAATTAAAGGTCCATAGTCCCATGGTTTTGACTTTCTGTTATTTTTCTTAGATAAATATATTTAATTGATTGTTATAATCTACCTTGCTTTAGTTCGAAGTAACTTTTATTTTAAGTGCCTAACTTTTCAGATATTTGAGGTGCAAATATGTCAAATAAATGTTGGCAGGCATGCCAAAACTCTGTCACCATATGCTTCTGCGATGACAACTTCTATTAAATTAACTCAGCATTGCCTTTTAATAAGTGCACGAGTATCTACGTCAGATAATTATGTAGAATACAATATAGATAATTGATTTGATTTAGAAAGGTTTATGCTTCGTAGGACTTTACGAATGACACTTAAAGATCGATCGCCAACAAAAGCAATTGAATAAAAAGCCAGTGTAAGCATTTAGTGTATGGTTAATACGGTGCACAGTTTGAAGGATCGATGTAATGTAATCCTGATGTGATACATAGATATGCTCTATTTATATTGCAAACAAAAGTTGGTCAGCCACTTTCTGGTGGAACAATGAGGCAAGATGGTGAGAAGCATTCCACAATGAACCTCCTGGGGCCAAATGTATGAAGAACTTTTATCGGCTCCGGTGTTAAGGGCGGCCGGTGGGTTAGCTAATGTCGGTGTTGGTATATGTGTCACGGGAAATGTATGTGGCCAAAGCGCGGCGGGGTTAGCTAACCGATGTGTTATTTATAGATTTGGGAAATCCCTGTGAGCCTGTAGCCGGCGAGCACCGCTATTTCACAAATTCACCACCGAGCCGGCAGCGGCAGCATTAATATCACTTTGAGTTTTGGTTTAATTTGACCAAATTTCACTTTTTGAGGATATTATTCTGTTAAATATGATAGCATTGAATAGATTTGGGCCCTAACACCGCCCGGCACCAGCAACCCTTGTTATTGCTTAGCCTGTTGCCGGCGAGCACCGCTATTGCACAATGTCGCCGCCGATCCGGTGGCGGCGGCATTAATATCGGTTCAATTATTGGTTTCATTTGACCAAAATTTGGCGGCGGCTTTAATATCACTTTGATTTTGTGGTTAATTTGATAAAATTTCACGGTTTGAGATGTAATTCTGTTAAATATGATAGCATTGAATAGATTTGGGCCTAATATATAGCCGCAGATGTGGCGGTGGCGGCGGTGGCGGCGGTGGCGATGATTTGTTCTGTTTACATTTGTCGATTCGACAATATGAATATCACCGCCGATGTAGTGGCGGCATTCATATCGGTTCGATTTTAGGGTTAATTTAATGAAATTTCACGTTTTGAGTATCTAATTCTGTTAAATATGATCGCATTGAATAGATTTGAGCCTAATCAGTCACTAACCCCGATGGTAAACTTGATATGGCTTGGGGTTAGCGTAGACGATGTTAAACTCGCGGAGTTTCCCTAACCCAGCCACATACATACCGACTTTTTGCCGTTAACCCGGAGATTCCCGCTAACCACGGGTTTGGAGTGCTAACCCCGCTTCATACATTTGGCCCCAGGTAGTACTAGCAGACGTCCCACTACAACCCCACATTCTGCACCCTGACCCCCCCCCCCCCCCACACACACACACTCACACACTCTCACACACACACTCACACACACACTCACACACACACACACACTCACACAATGAGGCTAGGCGGTGAGAAGCATTCCACAGTGAATCTCCTGGTACTAGCAGAGGTCCCGCCACAACCCCACATTCTGCACCTTGACCCACACACACACTCACACACACTCACACACACTCACACATTCACAAGTCATCCAAACCCACTAACACACATACACACATCCACACCCATCCACACCCATCCACACCCACACGCACAACCCACACACACTCAAACGCACTCACACACGCACTCACACTCACACACTCACACGTATCCACCTCACACTCTGTAGCCTGACCCACACTCACACACACCCACGAACACCCACCAACACCCATCCACATCCACCAACACACACGCACAACCACACCCATCCACACCCATCCACACCCATCCACACCTACACAGCCACACACACTCACACACTCACACACTCACACGTATCCACCTCACACTCTGTAGCCTGACCCACACTCACACACACCCACGAACACCCACCAACACCCATCCACACCCACCAACACCCACACCCATCCCCACACGCGCACACCCACACACATATCCACCCACACACCCACATACACATCCACCCACCCCACACACACTCACACACACACGCACATCCACACCCACACACCCATCCACACCCACCAAGACACACACACATCCACACCCAGACAGACCCACCCACATCCATTCACCCACACACACACGCACCCCCCCCCACCCACACCCATACTCACACTCACACTCACACTCACACGCACACACTCACACACCCACATCCACCCCTACCCCACCCACACACCCACACACACATATGTAGTAGTCCCGACATGAGCCCCGCCACCGCGTAGTATGATTTGTTTTTCGGGAGTTTTCAGTCGCATTGTTGTGCTGAAGGCTGCAAATCTGCAGCACTGTATGAGCGCCACTGAAAGCGGTCCCATGTGGTCAGGATTTGGCTTCTGATGGGTAGTGGTCAGAGAAATAGGGGGGGGGGGGGGGAGGCAGCCTAAGAACCCAACTACAGTCCTCTGAGAGGGCTGGGGGAAGCTGGGTGGTTGGTGTAGTTTTACACCCCAATAAGACCCTAGGGCATACCAGAAAGGGCACCGACTTGTGACAGTGTGCACTCATGGCGACTCTACAGTGCTGCCTTACTGGGAAATCGGGCCACCGCCACAATGACCCGATGTCCCACAGAATCACATTATCCTGACACTGAGTGCCCAGTCCCTGTACTGACCTCATGACGCCAAGGGCCGAGCAGCAACAGGTACCTATTTTATAAGTCATTGGTTTGACTCGATCAAACTTCAGTCACTCCAGATTCACCAGTATGCACAGTAAATCCGGCCAAGGCCAGAGGAAGAAGTGAAGTGAGGATGGGATTAGTTAGGCAGTGGGTGGTGTTACCTGTTAGTTATTACTAATGTTAGTGAAGCTTAGTCGTTAGTTGGTCAGTGGTGTCAAGTCCAGTATGGGGACGAGGTGGGGCCTACTAATCCTCGACATAGGGTCTGGGCGACTGACAGTGTTGATGATATCTGCGCTCTGGTGGTAGAAGCGGGCAAGTGTGTTCCAGGATGACATGGAAATCCTGGAGAGGATGGCCAGCCCTATTGTCACTTAGTTGGAGGTAAGTATGTGGGCCACATTGAAGATCTTAGTGCCACAAGGACAGCGCTGAAGGTTGAGGACGTGGTAGCCAGTCTTGAAGCGGTTGATGGCGACTTGGGTACTAGAAGCAAGAAGGCCGACTGGTTGGGGGATGTTCTTTCTGACCAGGGGGTTAGTAGGATGATCTTCACCAACAGAGGACACTTCTCCATCACTCCCTCCCCCACCCCCACCCCACCCCCACACACACGCCCGCACGCCCGCACACCCGCACTCACGCACTCACGCACTCACGCACTCACACACTCACACACTCACACACTCACACACTCACACACTCACACACTCACACACTCACACACTCACACACTCACACACTCACACACTCACACACTCACATCACACACTCACACACTCACACACTCACACACTCACACACTCACTCACACACAATGCGATAGCCCCCCCCCCCCCCACCCCACCCATACCCCAACGCCCTACCAGCAGTTTATCTGAACGCCTAGTTGATACTAGTGATAGCCGCGTGTAATCTCACCAGACCCCGCGAAGCCCGAACTACTTCAAGTGTAGCCCAGGCCACATAATCACGCCGATAAGCCGGGTGTGCGTTTGTGTGCGTGTGTGTGCGTGTGTGCGTGTGTGTGCGTGTGTGCCCGTGTGCGCGCGTGTGTGTGCCTGTGTGTGTGCGTGTGTGAGGGTGTGTGTGCGTGTGCGCGTGTGTGCATGTGTGCGTGTGTGTGCATGTGTGCGTGGGTGTGTGCGTGTTTGTGCGTGTTTCTGTGGGTGTGTGAGTGGGTGGGTGAGTGTCTGTGGGTATTTGAGTGGGTGGGTGAGTGAGTGTGTGGGGTGTGAGGGTGTGTGGGTGTGCATGGGTGTGTGTATGCGCATGCATGTATATGAATGTGTGTGTGCATCCGTGTGATGTGTGTGTATGTGTGTATGTGTATGTGTGTCCATGTATGCCTGTGTGCATGTGTGTGCATGCATGTGTGTGTGAGTGTGAGTGTGAGTGTGTGTGCATGTGTGTGTGCATGTGTGTGTATGTGTGCGCGTGTATGTGTGCATGTACTTCTGTGTGTGTACGTGGGTGTGCGTGTGTGCATGTCTGTGAGTGTGTGCACGTGTGCATGTGTGCATGTGTGCATGTGTGCATGTATGTATGTGTGTGCGTGTATGTGTGCATGTACTTCTGTGTGTGTATGTGGGTGTGTGTGTTTGCATGTCTGTGAGTTTGTGCATGTGTGCATGTGTGCATGTGTGCGTGTATGTATGTGTGCATGGGTGCACGGGTGCTTGCATGTGTGTGCATGAGTGTATGCACGTGTATGTGTATATCTGCCTATACGCATGTGCGTATACGTGTGTAGATATACGCGTGTGCGTGGTCGCGTATGCGCGTGTGCGTACACCATGATTGCGGTAACCGTACATATTTCCCGGATTTAGAATCCCACCAAACAAACAAACCAAGCGTTATTTGTCTTTGTTAAAGACATGGTTGGTACATCAATAACTGATAAGTCATGTTCCCTCCAGTTATTTTCGGTAATGTCTTGTCTTCTCAATTTGAATGTGGCAGGCAATAAAATAAAAAAAACCTGTAGCACTTCCGGTTGCAATCGCGGCTGACGTCAGCTCCCGAGATGCCCTGGCGCAGAAAGGTTGGTTGGTTGTTGGAGATTTACATCCTGGTTATAGCTAAGGTCATATCATGATGGGTACCAACTTCTGACAGTGCACACTCATGGTGACTTTATAGCGTTGTGCCACTGGGAAATCAAGCCACTGGCACCATGACCTGATATCCCACTCAGTCACATTATCCTGGCACTGAGCTAACCATACCATTGCCCTATCCTATTAATGCCGAGCGCCAGGCTACCAAGCGACAAGTATCAATTTTAGAAGTCATTGGTTTGACTCGACCGGGAACCAAATTCCCGATCTCCCGCACGCGAGGCCCGATTCAGCTTCCACGCCCGGTGAAGGCAGAGCGTGTGTGTAACCTGGTAATGGATGAAACAGCCAAACAGCCTGCCACTTACAGGAAACCAGTCAAACCAAAGATGCAGCCATTTTATTTTTAAATTCCACTTCTCTTTAAACAGCAAAAAGAACGAGTATTTTTACACTGGATTACACGTGGAAAAGCAGAAGGGGGGTACTTAATTAATTTCTCAAATGGATTACTGCATTAGGGTGTGGGGGTGGTGGAGGGGGGGATTGGCCAGCTTTTGGGGGAGGCTCAGGGACTAATCAGGCGAGGGTTTGTCAACGGTGTGCATTCAGCTTCAGACGGGCGTCGTGAGACCAAAGCCCGGTGTCGCGGTTTCAGTTCTCCGCCAGTTTCAGTTCTCCGCATCGCTTCTGCGCATGCGTCAAAATCGAACAGGATCGACAAGGCATTGTCAATCGTCGTGAGCAATCTTCATACAGAAAAAGTAAAATATCTCTAAAACCACACCACCTAGAAACAAATCGCTTGGTACACATATAGAAAACATGTTTACCTAAAAGATTATATTAAATTTATAAGGTTAGTGACACTGACACTATGGTGACAGTATGAGTGCAGTGATTTGCGGCGATCGGTGATGGTTTGAATCTGGCTCGATGTTGACACATGCACGGACGATGCTGTTCGATTTTGACGCATGCGCAGAAGCGATGTGGAGAACTGAAACTGGTGGAGAACTGAAACCGCGACACCGGTGTGTGTGGGGGAGGAGGGGGCAGGGAGGGGGAAGGGGGGGTCAATAATGAAATATAGTTAATCATTTAGGAGTTGGTTGGCTGGTTGGTTGTTGGAGTTTTACGTCCTGGCAACATCTAAGGTCATATCAGGACGGGCACCAAGTTGTGACAGTGTGCACTCATGCCGCTTCATAGTGCTGTCCCACTGAGAGACCAGGCTACCAGCACCATGACCTGATATCCCACTCACTCACATTATCCTGACACTGAACCAACCAGTCCTGGCCCTATCCTAATAATGCCGAGCCCCTGGTTAGGAAATGACAAGTATACATTTTTAATTCATTGGTTTGACTCGACCAGGGTTCGAACCCATGGGTTTGAAACCCATGATCTACCAAAGCAGAAGACGGATGCTCAACTCATTCGGCCATCCTGTCTGGTCAATAATTTAGGAATCTCACACAAATATTTACATATCTAGCCCCGTCATAATATATCTAAAGGGGCTGTCACATTAGGGTTTTTTGCGGGAGCGTATGGCGGCGTAAGCGCGTTACGTCATATACGTCGGCATACGCCGTATACGCTACTCATACGCTATGCATACGCTACTCATACGCTACTCATACGCCGCCAGATGCCGCCAGATGCCGGCGTATGTGAAGCGTATGAGGCATACGCCACCATACGCTTTCATAAATCCGTCCGTCCATATTTTTTTGTGCATGCTCAAAAAAACCGACCTATGAGGGCGTATGGCCCATACTGTCAAAAAATGTCACAGCACGCTCCCATACGCTCCCATACGCTCCTCATACGCTCCTCGTAGGTTCCACATACGCTCAAAACCACCCGAAAGGTCACCAAATGTCATCATAGGCCGGCACGCGCAGGACCTACGTAGGTTTTCAATACGCTCCCGCCATACGCTGTAATGTGACAGGGCCTTAAGGACTAGATATTAATGATGGAAATTAAAAAAACTAAATAATTTGTTTAGTATGAAACGTGTCATATGCGTTCATATATGGATTATACAAAGGTCATCATCATCATGCTGTCGGTCGCGATGCAACAAAGACTGCTTTCATTACTTGACTGCCGCTCTCCATTTAGCTCTCTGCTGTGAGAGTGATGTCCATGAGTCGGTTTTAATGTCTCTCAGCTTCAGTCTGACGTTGTTATTCATGGACCTATGGATACAAAGGTGCACGTCATTATATCATATACGTGTATATGGCTTATTCCCTCAAACTAAAAGTGAAAGTGGGCACAACAGATTTGGTTTAAATATTACGATGCAGATAACTAATTCTTTCTTTTATTGATAACAAGTCAAAGAATTGACTAGTTCGTAATTCCAGCCGAACAGTGCATTATGGGATGTGTCAAAGCAAAACAAACCCGCGCGAAGCACATGGCGCATGTAAACTGGGTGCAGCCATGAAATGTGCTAGTTTCAGCTCATCTCATAGAATACCAACTAAAAAAATATATATAATGAATTAAGATGTTACTCTTCCATCCAGCATTGCATTTATATCAATATAATCAGCACATCTTATGCCATCTGCATTTAGATCTAGACAAATCTGGTCACTCAGACTCATGTTAGAGCCATAGCCAGATTCAGTTTTACTTATTTTATTCATGTTTATATTTATATCCCGTGGTTAATGACATATGTACAGCTAGAAAATGAGTAGGGTTAATCAGACATTGGTTAAATATTTCTCCGAGACAAGTTTTTGTTAACACATTTGGCATTTTAATATTTAGAACAAGAATTAATAATGGTGATGTCGATATCAGCCATAAAAGTTAAAGCGACTGATTGCTTTGTGTGGAATTGTATGTTTCTTAGCTCAAAATGCTTAACTATGGCTAGTTTTGTCTTAAATATATTCATTATATCATTATATTGCATTTGTGCATGTGTGTGCCAAATTGTTATGTATTTCTATAATTTTGAATAAAATCGAAGTTTTGTCCTACGTGTATCGGCAAACTCAATGGACGGACGTAGTGTGTGTAGTGTGTGTAGTGTGTGTAGTGTGTGTAGTGTGTGTAGTGTGTGTAGTGTGTGTAGTGTGTAGTGTGTGTAGTGTGTGTAGTGTGTGTAGTGTGTGTAGTGTGTGTGTGTTGTAGTGTGTGTGTGTTGTAGTGTGTGTAGTGTGTTGTAGTGTGTGTGGAGTGTGGAGTGTGTAGTGTATGTGTGGTGTGTGTAGTGTGTGTAGTGTGTGTAGTGTGTTGTAGTGTGTGTAGTGTGTGTAGTGTGTGTAGTGTGTGAAGTGTGTGTAGTGCGTGTAGTGTCTGTAGTGTGTGTAGTGTGTGTAATGTGTTTTGCGTGTGTAGTGTGTGTAATGTGTGTAGTGTGTGTAGTGTGTGCAGTGTGTGTAGTGTGTGTAGTGTGTGTAATGTGTGTAGTGTGTGTAGTGTGTGTAGTGTGTGTAATGTGTGTATAGTGTGTGTAATGTGTGTAGTGTGTGTAGTGTGTGTACTGTGTGTAGTGGGTGTAGTGGGTTTAGTGTGTGTAGTATGTGTACTGGGTGTAGTGGGTGTAGTATGTGTAGTGTGTGTAGTGTGTGTAGTGTGTGTAGTGTGTGTAGTGTGTGTTGTGTGTGTTGTGTGTGTTGTGTGTGTAGTGTGTGCAATGTGTGTTGTGTGTGTTGTGTGTAGCATATGTCGCATGTGTAGTGTGTGTGGCATGTGTAGCATGTGTAGTTGTTTTTGGGGAGTTTTCAGTTGCATTGGTGCCCTGAAGGCTGGAAATCTGCAGCACGGTATGGGCACCGCTGAAAGCGGTCCCATGTGATCTGGAGTTGGCTTCCAATGGGTAGTGGTCAGAGAAATTAGGGCTAGGGGGGGGGGGGGGAGGAAAAAGCCATCCCATGAGCTCAACCACAGTCCTCTGAGAGGCCGGAGGAGGCTGAGACATTTTTGTTGTTGTAAATATAGTTTATTCATTGAATAAAGTCTTTTGTCAGCGCTGTGGCACTGGTCTTCCAGCATGTGACAATACAGTTATTTACAATATATGCACATGTAGTCTGATATCGTCACCATACATGTGTATTGATTAGACCTTTACATTACGGAGTGGTTAGGTACATAATTTCCCTTCATAGGTTTGTATGCCTACTATGTTGTGAACTGCAAAACTATCATGTTGGAGTTAACATTTTGAGATGGAGTGAGTGTTAGTAGAATGGTTTGTTTATTCTGTTAGATAGAGTGTGGTTAGCTTATAGGGGTATGCTTAAAAGGTTAATACCTCAGGTGTGTTTTTTGACTACATGAAGTAGTTTGAGTAAGTAGGTTGTTAGTAATGATGGGATAAACAATGCTTCGAGGATTGTACGTTTCAGTCATTTAGTAGTCTAGTACAGACTTTATTAGTGTCTATGTTTATACAAAGACCCCATAATACCAAGACGGCTCACTCAGCCTGTACTGTGTAATCAAAATGACCAAACCCACCACTTGGCGCGCTGGCCGCTCCCCCAGCTAAACAGATGCTATATTATATTGTTGTTTGTTGTTGTTTTACGCCCTAGCAACATCTAAGGTCATATCAGGACGGGGGCTATATTATATGCACAAATGTATATATGAATGTGAAAGATGTGCGATGATGGTGACGAGGACGACGATGATGTGTGCCTGTTCATAGCAATTTCATATTGATGTGTATTCATGCTTACCCGTCTCATGCATGATATAACCATATGTGTTTACATGTGAAACACCAACCAGCAGCTGGGCCGATCAAACCCACCACAAGGCGGCACCACAAAATTTACATCAAATGGGAGAGATAGGGAGTGAGCCATCCCAGTACCATAGGGCCCCCGGTCTATAGCAATACTACCAGACTGATACACATTTCCGAATTTGCTGGGCAAATAATTTGTACGGTGGATAACTTGGTTTGTTGGCAGCAGGTAAAGGAGCGCGTGGGGTGGTGGGAGGGGGTGGGGTGGCCGTAGGTGCTTATAATAGATAGCTAATTAAATATGGTGACCTCATCACTAGGCCTGTAGAAGGGCCTGATTGGCTTGGTGAATTCTTACCAGGTTCTTGAATTCTAGTTGTGTTTGTGCATGTCTAATTCTGACTGGGAGTTCATTCCATAATTTGCTGCCTTTGTAGATAGGGGCTCTTGTCAGTCTATTTGTGAGTGGTTTAGGAACTTTGAGGAGTGTAGCATCCCCCTGCCTGGTAACTCTGGTAGTATGGTCTATGTAGTTTTCATCCTTGGCTCTGATAAACATAAGAGATAGCAGATGTGCATCTCTCCTTTGGCTCAGGTATGTGATATTAGATCTAGTGTGCATCTCATTCACTGAGAGAACTTTGCCCCTATATACTGTTCTAAGAGCTCGGTTTTGAGTTCTCTGTAATTTATTTTCTTGTTGTTTTGTTAAAAGGCCATAGATTAGATCATTATAATCTATTATTGGCAGTATAGTTGCCTTATACAGTTTGAGCGCTGTGTTCTCACTCATGTAGCATCTTATTTTTCTAAAGGTTGCCATTCTCATACCTAGAATTTGGTTCAGCCTCGATAGTTGCTGGTTCGCATTCAGTGTAGAGTCAAGTGTGGTTCCTAAGTATTTGTACGAGTTCACTTCTCTTAGCACTGCATTGCTTATACATAGCTCTATATTTTGTGCATGCAATTTTCTAGATTTTGTTTTTATGCCCCAGTAAGACCCTAGGCCATACCAGGACGTACACGGCGCGTGTGTAGTGTGTGTAGTGTGTGTAGTGTGTGTAGTGTGTGTAGTGTGTGTAGTGTGTGTAGTGTGTGTAGTGTTGTAGTGTGTGTAGTGTGTGTAGTGTGTGTAGTGTGTGTAGTGTGTGTAGTGTGTGTAGTGTGTGTAGTGTGTGTGTAGTGTGTGTAGTGTGTGTAGTGTGTGTAGTGTGTGTAGTGTGTGTAGTGTGTGTAGTGTGTGTAGTGTGTGTTGTGTGTGTGTAGTATGTGCAGTATGTGTAGTATTGTAGTGTGTATAGCGTGTGTAGCGTGTGTAGTGTGTAGTGCGTGTGTAGTGCACGTAGTGCGTCTAGTTTGTGTAGAGCATGTAGTGTGGTAGCGCGTGTAGCGTGTGTGTACTGTGTGTGTACTGTGTGTGTACTGTGTGTATGTGTGTGTACTGTGTGTACTGTGTGTGTACTGTGTGTGTACTGTGTGTGTACTGTGTGTGTACTGTGTGTGTAATGTGTGTGCACTGTGTGTGTGAAGAATTTGGGTTGCCTGGTTTAGGGTGCGCCGGTGGCGGCGGTTGGGGTGCTGTTTGACAGCGGGAGGTGCGGGTGGGCGGCTGAGGGGGTCAGAGCTGGGGGGGGGGGGTGTCAGGGAGAGGGGTGTGTCGGGTGTGGGGGGGGGGGAGTGCCGGAGGTGGGCGGGTAGTGTCGGGTATCGCGTGTCGGCCACTCCCTAATCACACGAAAAGCCTCCCGACGCCGTCCCTTTTTATAGCCGTGTAATTATTCGACCGGCGAATGATTTGACTAAGTGACGAGTTGTGCAGTAAGAACCACTGTACATGATACTGGAGCTGCACTTGATACTTGATATGTAGGTGCAAATGACACTTCTGATGTAGGTGCACCTAACACTGTTCATATGTAGGTGTTATTGTGCACTTGACACTGTTTATACGTGGGTGCATTTGACACTGTTCATATGTAGGTGCACTTGACACTGTTCATATGTAGGTGAACATGACACTGTTCATATGTAGGTGAACGTGACACTGTTCATATGTAGGTGCAGGTGACACTGTTCATATGTAGGCGAACATGACACTGTTCATATGTAGGTATTCTTGACACTGTTCATATGTAGGTAAACATACACTTCATATGTAGGTGGTGTGTAACTTGACTATTACTGCTGACTTGTGTGACATTCTTTAATCAGTGACCTGTGAACAGTCTATCGAATACCTCAACATATGCACCCACTACTTTCTGTACAACCCACTAACACCCAGTAACACCCTCTCCCCTCCACACATACCCCTCCCACACGCACCCACACACGCACAACCACATACACCCACACACACCCCCATATGCACCAACACATCCACACACACCAACACACCCATACGCCTACCACCCAAATCTGTGTCACAACACTGTCTGCAGGTTTTCAGTTTGTTTGTTGTTGTTGTTGTTGTTTTACAAACTAGCAACTTCTCTAGGGTCATATCATGATGGGTACAGACTTGTGACAGTCTGCACTCATGACAACTCCATAGTGTTGCCCCACTGGGAAACCAGGGCAGCGGCACCATGACCCAAAATCACACAGAGTCATAGTATCCTAATACTGTGCTAACTGGTCCTTGTCCTATCCTATCAATGCCGAGTGTCAGGCTATGTAACAACAAGTATCAATTTTGTAAGTCATTGGTTTGACTCGGCTGGGATTCGAACTCCCAACCTTTCACATGGAAAGGCTGCACTCTACAGATTCGACCACCGTGTTCAGTACTGGTTTTCACTATCGAAAGCAGAGCATTGGCAGAAAAAAATTTAACAGGTACACAGTGTACACTAGAAAGTAGATATGTAGGAACACAGTGTGATATATAGATCTATATATATATATATATATATATATAATATGACAGTTGATCCATGGTGTAGAGGAGGCGGGGAGGAGAGAAGTTTCGCTCCACAGTGAATAATACGGAAGTTAAGGTGGTTAGAGAGAAATAATTAGGGGTTGCCGTTACTTATATTCACATAATAAATTATATAGTATATATATATAGAGAGAGAGAGAGAGGGACAGAGAAAGAGAGAGAGATTAGTAGATTATAGAGAAAAATAACCGAGAGATATCAGACCATGAAACATTGTCTGATAAAAGGTAGTGGCAGAGAGCTTTTGAACGCATAGGGCAGAGATATGGCCTGACAGAAGGTAGAGACAGATATGAAGACAATCTGATCTGAATTGGACCCATTGAGATATAGATACATATATAGACATATAGGAGTAATGAGGGGCGTATTCTGTGCATAGATATATAATGACATGAAGCCATATGGCAAGTGAAGAACGACATAGATATGTCAGGTATAAGAACCTAATTGGCACATAATGACATAGAAAATAGGGCGCAGTCCGTCTAGGTATGTGTACTGGCACAAACCAAAGCAGAACAGGCAGGCCACGGTCATGCATCCTAATCACCCTGAAATACAAAATGGCTAACCATACAACACAGCCATCCCACCTAGTCGCAGTCCTGAAGCGTCCAGGGGTGTTCTGGAACACTGGAGTACTATCTACGGACAGGGCATGGGTGAAAGGATGCTGTAGCAAACCACAATGGGATGGGATCCTCTCCCACAGGCCTATATGTCATCTGCGCAGATGTACATAGTAGGCTAAGTTATCATATACAGGTTAGGAAAAATCTTGAAAATTTAAAAAAAGAAACTAATATAGAAACTACTAACACCCAAAACCGCAAAGGTTGGCCCGAGAAAGATCAGGTAAAGATTCCTGAGTACAGGACCAGACCAATGCAGTATCACAGCTGTCCAGCATTGAAAACAAGCACCATCACGGGAGCTTATACATTATGGGCAGAATAAAAAACTTGTCACACAAAAAAAAAAGACAAAAAAAAGATAGGGATCTACTACTATAAGGGCTCATAGTGACCTGATAACATACATACATTTTGATTGGATAAAAGGTATTATAAGAGCTCATAGTGACCTGATAACCTAGATACATTTTGATTGGATAAAAGGTACTATAACAGCTCATAGTGACATGATAAGCTAGATACATTTTGATTGGATAAAAGGTACTATAAGAGCTCATAGTGACCTGATGACCTAGACACATTTTGATTGGAGAAAAGGTACTATAAGGGCTCAAAGTGACCTGACAACCTAGATATATTAGCTTGGGTTATTAGGGTTTTGCGTGCTAGTAACATCTAAGGTTGCATATTGGCATAGATAGATAACGGCCGAGGTGCATAATACTGCATAGTGAGTGACACAGAGAAATAATGGCATGTGATTAGGAACATAAAACCCTTGTCACACATCACAGGATTGAGCAACGGACAGAATTGTCTAGTCCGGTGGTGATAAGTATCAAAATGTATTGGGCCAATGGCCGCTGAACGAACGGACATGAAACGGACAGGAAACGGACAGGAAATGGACATGAACGGATAGTCAACGGACGAAATGAAATCAAACCGGGGAAGAACCGTAGACGTCAGTCCGGAGGCATCCATTCCTACTTTTGTGCATGTTCAAAACCTGTATGGACAGAAACCGGACATTGTTCATTTTCTGTCCGTTTCCCTCAATTCGGTGAGGTCTGACAGGGCCTTAATGCTGTATAATGTCATGGGAATTCATGGACCTATGGATTTGAACACTCGTTCCATAGATATACTGACATCAGACTTCTTTCTGCTGCCGGGTTGGCTCATTGCCAACGCCTCCTCCTGTGCTCCTTTATTCACTCCCCTCCCTCCATCTCTCTCCCTCTCTCCCTGTGTCTCCCTTTGTCTCAATCCCTCTCTCTCTCTATGTCTGTCTGTCTCTCTGTCCTTCGGTCTCTCCGTCTATCCCTCTGTCTGTCCCTCTGTCAGTCTCTCTGTTTCTATCTGTCCTCTCCCTCTCTCTTCCTCTCTCTCTCCCTCTCTCCCTCTCTCTCCCTCTCTCTCTCCCTCACTCTCTCTTTCTCTCTTGGTGTCTCTGTCTGTCTCTATCTGTCTGCCTCTCCGCCTCTCCGCCTCTCCGCCTCTCCGCCTCTCCGCCTCTCCGCCTCTCCGCCTCTCCGCCCCCCCCCCCCCCCCTAAGCCTCACAGCACTCTCTCCCGCGGAGGCCTGGTGAAGTAGTGCTCTCCTCCTGGAAACTGCCTGCCTTGGCGCGTGCGTGATTCATGGCCTCATCGACGTCTATAAAGCATCTAGATTGCCCCTCACTGCCGTGGACATGAAACCGAGCCGCCCGGGCTCCGAGGCACAGACCTTGCTATCCGGACCGCACTCTGTTCACACCTCCCTCTCTCTCCTCTCTGCTGGCCTTGCTCCTCCTTGATATGTCTGAAAAGAGTTCCAGGAGGGGGAGCCCCCGGCATTTCACTTTCTACTCTTACTCTGTCCGTGTCTATGGCTCGCTGGTTGGTCACCATAGAGCAAATAGACACGGTCCTTTGACTCAACTGTCCTCATTTCTCTTTCCTATACTCTACCCTTTTTTTTCCCCCCAGGCATAATCCTCCCCCTGACCAGGGGAGTTGTGTGCTTGGGTGGGGCCCTGTACCTTTACGTTTTCTCTCGCTTTGTTCTCGTTGCTGGAACCACCCTGCACCCATCTTTACCCGCCCTTCCTCGAAACCCTTGCTGCTGTTGACTGGATACAAGTGCCCAACTACTGCTCAACTACCGCCGGACTGAAGAGATTCGGGGCCACCTCAATGCTTCGCCGTTACAACATTGTAAAGATGTCACCAGCTTCTACAACACTCCCTACTGAAGTTTAATCTTCAACCAAAGATTGGGCCGATTTATCGGAGCCTCTCTATAAATGTTGCAGTTCTGCAACCAGTAACCGTAGTAAGGTTACAAACCACCCCCAAAGCAAGTCACTTCCATGCTTTCTGAGTGGAGTCATAAGCAGCCGCGCACTGGGAGACGCCTGCGTGAGCGTGCGTGTGTGTGTGTGTGCGCGTGTTGAGTGGTGTGTCCCTGTGACCGTTGTTATTGCAGTGTGTGGGTCTGGGCGTGTGTCCGTTGTTATTGCAGTGTGTGGGTCTGCCTGTGTTTCCATTGTTAGTGCTGTGTGTGGGTATGCGCTTGTGTTCATTGTTATTGCAGTGTGTGGGTCTGTGCATGTGTCCGTTGGTATTGTGGTGTGTGGGTCTGCATGTGTGCCTGTTGTTATTGCAGTGTGTGGGTCTGCGCGTGTGTCTGTTGTTATCACGCATGATATGTGGGTCTGGGTGTGTGTCCGTTGTTATTGCAGTGTGTGGGTCTGCACATGTGTCCATTGTTATTGCAGTGTATAGGTCCTGGAGTGTGTCCGTTGTTATTGCAGTGTGTGGGTCTGCGTGTGTGTCCGTTGTTATCACGCGCGATGTGTGGGTCTGGGTGTGTGTCCATTGTTATCGCGCACGGTGTGTGGGTCTGCACATGTGTCCGTTATTATTTCAGTGTGTGGGTCTGCGTGTGTGTCCAGTGTTATTGCAGTGTGTAGGTCTGCGTGTGTGTCCGGTGTTATTGCAGTGTGTGGGTCTGCGTGTGTATCCATTGTTATTGCAGTGTGTGGGTCTGTGCCTGTCTGGACATGTTCTTGCCGGTGTGAAACCTCTATTTGCTCCCCGAGAGAGTGCCGCTGGTAACTTGCAAAAGCCAGCAGCACTTCAACACTTTTGCAGGCAGCTTTCATGAAATGTACAACCGCACAAAAGAAGTATGGATGCCCAGAGAAGTTCACAACTATGATCGAGGCTCTACATACAGGAATGATGGCGAACGTGAGTGTTGGAGAGGAAGTCTTGGAATCGTTTGGGGTTACCAATGGGGTCAAGCAAGGTTGTTTACTGGCCCCCATGCTCTTCTCCATCTTCCTATCACTATGAGCCGTTTTTGGCATCATTTTGAAGTTTTAAAACATTTTTAACAATAATTCCGCTCAAAGTACTCATTAATGTTTGATACTAAAATGTGGCTAAGAATCTGCTCTATCATTTCTATGTGCGTTTGAACATATGAGAGCTATGGGGTATTGCGCAAATTTAATTGAATGTTGCCCCAACAATTCTTTATGATTTGCAGATGCAGTCAAACGTTGAGAAATGCACAAATTCGGCTCTCATATATGTCATTTTTACTAAAAGAATCTACAAAGTGACACAAATTTAAATAAAGGACAAAGAGCAGTTCATAAGCTTTTAATACATGTACTTTTCATTTCAATGGGTAGAATTTTAGATGAACTATAGTGAGTCTAAAATGACCTTTTGTTGGTGCCTAATGATGCATTTCCACCAGCCTGGCTCGCTCTATTGGGATACCTACTATCAGCAATGCTCGACGAGGCTTTCTGAGACATGGGGGATGGCATCTATATACAGTCCAGACAGAGCGCTGACCTATTCAATGTCGCACACTTCAGATCGAAGACCAAGACTACTCAGATACTGGCGAGAGAGCTGCTATTCGCAGATGACAGTGCACTTGTTGCCCACTCTGCTGAAGAGATCCAGAAAATAGTGGATGCTTTCTCCAATGCATCAAAGAAGTTTGGCCTGAAGATTAACATCAAGAAGATGGAGGTGTTGTACCAACCCAACTCTAAAAGAACCCGAGAGGAGGATATCATGGTTAACGGAAACAAGCTGAACTCTGTTCCGGAATTCACCTACCTTGGAAGCACTATATCAAGTGATGGATGCATTGATGCTGAAATACAGAGGAGGATGGCCAAGGCAAGCGCATCTTTCGGCCGACTACACCAGAGACTCTGGAACAACCACCATCTGTCCATGCGGGTCAAAGGGAAGATCTACCGTGCAATCGTGCTATCCACCCTACTATATGGAGCCGAGGCCTGGACAGAATGCTGCATGCCTTCATGATGCGACATCTGCGTTCAATCATGAGGCTAACCTGGAACGACAAAGTGACAAATAAGGAAGTACTCGAACGGACGGGGCTGCCTTCTATGGAAGATCTTCTGATCAAAAAGAATCTCCGGTGGACTGGACACTTCATGAGGATGTCATCAGACAGGCTACCAAAGCAGATCTTCTATTCTCAACTGTCTTCTGGTTACAGAAAGAGAGGGCGCCTTAGTCTCTGGTTCAAGGATACCATCAAGAGAAACCTGAAGCTGAGAGACATTAAGACCGACTCATGGACGCAACTCTCACATCAGAGAGCTAAATGGAGAGTGGCAGTCAAGTAATGAAAGCAGTCTTTGTCGCATTGCGACTGACAGCATGATGATGATGATGATGGGTCTGTATGTGTGTGTCCATTGTTATTGCAGTGTATGGGTCTGTGTAAAGATTGATATTTTGTGTCTTAAATATATGAATTATATCATTAAATTATGATATTGCAAGCATGCATCCATGTTTGCGCCAAATTTTTCTGTATTTCGATTAATTTTGAATAAAAATCGAAGTTTTGCCCTACGTGTATCGGCAAAGGCAATGGATGTACGCCTTTGTTTTGCTCTCGACACCGTTTTCAGGGCATGCGCAGTCGGAATGCCGATCTCGACTATTGACACCGTCCTATGCCCGGGAACACGGGTCACTGCCGATAGGAAGCGTTGGGGCTCTGCCAGCAGGGGGCGGGTCCGGGTGGCCGGGCAGAGAGGGGTGTGTGGGTGGGAGGGAGGTGACACTGACAGAGAAGAGGGAGTCGAGGTGCAGGAGGCGGGAAAGTGGACGCCTCTGGAATACCAATCTTTACACCTCCCGCACATTCCGTAAGGTGATGCTATACAAGGTGTTGGAGTTTTACGTCCTGGCAACATCTAAGGTCATATCAAAACGGGTACCGACTTGTGACAGTGGACACTCATGGCGACTTATATAGTTTGTTTGTTTGATGTTGTTTTACGTCCTAGCAACATCTAAGGTATTATCAGGACGGGTACTGACTTGTGACAGTTCGCACTGATGGCAACTTTTATAGTGCTTCCCCTCTTGGAGACCAGGCTGCTGGCACCATGGTCCAATATGCCACTCAGTCACATTATCCTGATACTGTGCTAACCAGTACTTGTCCTATCCTATTAATTCCTAATGCTAAGCTAGATAGTAACAAGAATCAGTTTTATAAGTCATTGGTTTGACTCGGCTGGGATTGGAACTCCCGATCTTCCACACGGGAAGCCTGCGCTCTACCGATTCGGCTATGAGACTGATACAAACAACATTACTGCCACTGGATCCAGGCAGCTTTACTACCAATACTACTGGATACCAGCATCACTGCCACTGGATACAGGCACCTTTACTGCCACTGGATACAGGCAGTATTACTGCTACTGTGCCAAGGTGAGTGACCAGTGGGACAGTGACCGACCGGTGGGAGAAATGGGTGTGGCAGTGGTGGCTAATACACCCAACTAGCCAGATGGGCGTGCGTGTAGATGTGCGTGTGCTTTACGCTGGGAGGTGCTGCACCAGTTCTGTTGGTGTTGCAGCACTGGCACCGGCACCGGCACCGGCACCGGCACCGGCACCGGCACCGGCACCGGCACTAGTAGCAGTGCAAGCGTATACTAGTAGGATAAACTATGACAGAACGTGGGAGTGCATGGTTGTGTTTGTTGTATAATGTGGTGTGTGTTAGTGTTGGTGGTGGTGGAGGCGGTGGAGGGGGATGAGGAGGAAGAGGAGTGGAGGTGGTGGTGGAGGTGGAGGTGGAGGTGGAGGTGGAGGTGGAGGTGGAGATGGCGGTGGAGGTGGTGGAAGGAGTGGTGGTGGTGGAGGTTGTAAAGATAGAGGAGGTAGTTAGTGGTGGTGGTAGTTGAAGTGGTGGTGGTGGAGCAGGAGGTGGTGGTGGTGCTGGTGTAGGTGGTGCTGGTGGTGGTGCTGGTGGTGGCGGTGTAGGTAGTGGTGATGGTGATGGTGGTGGTAGAGGTGGAGGAGGAGGAGGAGGAGGAGTAGGCCGACACTTGAGTCGGTTTGTCCGTGGGTGGGTGCGGGCGGCCCGGTAGACTGCCCCGGAGAAGGCAGCTATATTATTCTCAGTGCCGCGTGTGTGCGAGTTGTGCCCGCCGGCCGTGGCCCGGGACGAGCGGCCGGTCACAGCCGGAGAGGGTTCAAGGAGCGCCCGTCTGACCGCCGGCTGGGGCGGGTCCCTAAACGCGCACCCACCCTAGGCACACCGACCGCCCGGGCGCATTCAGGCCTGCGCCGCTAGGTCCAAAATGCAAGTCGCTGTGGTGCATAGGTAGAGGCCTGGCTGACACGGCTGCTCGCCAGTTCAGGGGGGGGGGGGGGGCTGTAGAGAGAGTAAAATCTCTCTAAATTGACCATTTAGGGACGCGGTCGACTTAAGGGAGTTAGAATATGGTTACAATGGTAAATAACGTGATCGATATAGGCGAGTGGTCGAGCTGTGGAGGTGGTCGGTTAGAGAGGTTTTACTGTATACGGATACACCGGAAGCGATGACCGAATTGGTAGAGCGCAGGCTTCCCGTGCGGAAGGTCGGGAGTTCGATTCCCGGTTGAGTCAAACCAATGACGTACAAAATGTATACTTGTTTCATACCTAGCCTGACGCTCGGCATTAATAGGATAAGGCGAGGACTGGTTAGCTCTGTGTCAGGATAATGTGACTGAGTGGGACATCGGGTAATGAAGCCGGCGACCTGGTTTGCGAGTGGGGCAGCACTATATTGTTTCCATAAGTGTGCACTGTGACAAGTCGGTACCCATCCTGATATGGCCTTAGATGTTGCCAGGCCATAAACTCCAACGAACAAGCATATATATATATATATATATATATATATATATATATATATATATATATATATATATATATATATATATATGAGCCTGTCTCAAAAGGTGCTAACTCTTCGTTTTTATGTCCATAGTAACGATTGATACAAAACAGCACAGAAACGGTTACACTGAAAAAACAAGGACATTTGCTTCAAATCAATATGTATTCTATTGGGATTATGAAACACCATGTAAACAACAAATCAGTTTATCCTGAGCAAATGAATAATTAGATAGTGTGTTGATCATTACTAATACTATGGACAAAGTTTTGTCCCATATTGCTTAGCACCTTTTGAGACAGTCTCTTATATATATACGGATGCAAATTCTCTGCCTTAGTCACATTGTGCTGACCGGACATCAGACCGATAATACTCCGTCCTGATATGTATGACCTTAGATGTTGCCAGGACGTAAATTCCCAACAACCAACCAACCAACCGATATTACTTAATCTAAACACGTCCCTACCATTTAAAGTTGTATACTTCGATGAAAGATTCAAATGTTCAAAACCAAGCCTCTTATCTAGTCAGATTAGATTCTACATAATCCAACTTAGATACTGATGCACTTGTTAAGCATTATTTGCAGAAGGGAACACTGAGTCAATTTATTAGAACATGTCACTGCTGAAGCCTATGGGGTCAGAGTTTTGGCAAGAATGCCAAATAAATTTGGCTTGTTTACACTTCAAATATTTCTGATGTTTGTCATTTAAAATCAAAATTACTTCACACTAAAGCACAGTGGATTATAACGATCAACCTGCTATATTTATCAAAGAAAATGACAGTAACTCAAAGCCATCGAATTATGCGACTTTGGTTTAAGTCGACCCCCGTAATTTTCTCTGGGTACAACAACGTTTAGACAAGCACAAGTTAGTTGATTGGTTGTTGGACTTGAATCCTCGCAACATTTAAGGTCATAACAGGATGGGTACCAACTTGTGACAGTGCGAACTCATGGTGATTTATAGTGCTGCCCCACTGGGAGACCAAGCTGCTACCACCATGACCCGATATCCCATTCAGTCACATGATCTTGACACTGAACCAACTAGTCCTTGTCCAATCCTAATAATGCACAGTGCCTGGCTAGGAAGCGGCAAGTATAAATTTATAAGTCATTTGTTTGACTCGATCAACGTCTGAACTCATGGCTTCGAATCCCACGATCTAGCAAAATAGGGAGAGGGACGCTCAACTCATTCGGCCATCCTGTCTGGTCACAAGCACTGATAGATATAGGCCTGGGAAAAGCCACAGGTCAACAGCCTCCCGTTATCTCAGTTATCTTGCACCGATTATTGAGAATTAGGCCCCTGTTCTATATCGCCTGAAATGTATGAAAGTGTTTGTACATATCGATAAATAATAAACACCTGGGCCCGTATGCATGGGTCGGTGTTAGCGAGCCAAAACGGTGGTAGGAGGAAATTCCACGTTTAGCGGCGAAAAGTGGCATGCAACAAACAAACAAACAAACCTAACACGACAAGCTTAAACTAGGTTAGGGTAACCCTGTTCCATAGCTGGTTTAAGGTTGGTGTTAGGCACCGATTAGGCCCAAATCTATTCAATGCGATCATATTTGACAGAATTACATACTCTAAACGTGATATTTTATCAAATTAACCCTAAAAGCGAACCGATATTAAAGCCGCGGCCGAATTGGCAGCGTTATTCGAATCGACGAATGTAAAGTAAACAAATTGCCGCCGCCGCATGGATGTCGATATCCATCCATACTGTCAATGCCGCCGTCGCCGCCACATCGGCGGCAATATATTAGGCCCAAATCTATTCAATGCTATCATATTTAACAGAATTACATACGCAATAAGTGAAATTTTATAAATTTAACCCTAAATTCGAACCGATATTAATGCCGCCACCGCATTGGCGGCGTTATTCATATTGTCAAATCGAAGGATTTCCCAAATCTATAAATAACTTCACGTTTAGCTATAATCAAAGTGTTACGCACCCCTACATACCGCGTGACCTGATTCCCCACCTTGGTGATAGCTAAACGGTGACAGGCTTTAACACCAAACGCCGCTAACACCGACCCATGCATACGTGCCCTGGTGTAATATTACCATGTAGAAGAGGACGACTTGTAAGTGCGGCAATTTGAATTGTCAGTTGCCTATTACTTGCAGCTAGCTCTAGTCAAAGTTGCATAGTCCGATAGTTTTGAATTTCTGCAATTTTCTGAGATAAATACGTTAGATTGATCATTATAATCTACTTTACTTTAGGATGAAGTAACTTTTAGTTTAAATGACTAACTTTTGAGATATTTGGAGTGTAAACATGTAAATTTAGTTTTGGCAAGCATGCCAAAACTCTGACACCATAGGCTTATGTAGTAAGAGGTTCTATTAAATTAACTCAGAATTCCCGTCTATGTAGCACCAAATACTTAATAAGTGCACCAGTATCTAAGTTAGATATGGAAAATCAAATCTAGATAATTTTTTGGTTTTGAAAATTTGATACCTCATCGGACTATGCATCTTTAAACTGATAGTACAAGGTTAACATGTATGTATTTCATATAGTATTTACATGATCTATTAGGATATACAGTAAAACCTCTCTAAATCGAACCACCTTGGGACCGACTTTAAGTGGTCCATTTAGGGAGGTGGTCGGGGTCGGTTTAAGGAGTTAGAATAGCCTTACAATGGTATTGCTGGGACCCAAATAAAACGATCGATATAGGGAAGTGGTCGATCTGTGGAGGTGGTCGGTTAGAGAGGTTTTACTGTATATCATACAGTAAAACCTCTCTAAATCGACCGGTCATGGCACCGACTTTAAATGGTCGATGTAGGGAGGTTGTCGGTTTAGGGATTTAAAAAAATCATTGCAATGGGGTTGTATGGGCGATCGTTTGGAACCGAAATAAAGCAATCGATACAGGGGAGTGGGCGATCTGTGGAGGTGGTCGGTTATGAGTTTTACTGTATATATATGTATATATATATATATATATTTAAATTTGGGGCGGTACAGTGAGTGTCGGCAGGGGTGGGGGTGGGGGGCATCTGAGGTTGTCATGGCTGGAACAGTAGATGACTAGATCTACCCCCCCCCTCCCCCAGTCAATGACTGAGGGAGGAGAAAGGGCTGAGGAGCAGTTGGAAGCTTCCGGCCTTATTATACTCGTATAATGGCTTATACAGCATATATATATAAAGGACATGCTCCAGTATATTCAAGAGACAAAACAAAGAGGTGGGTTGAGATGATAATTGATATATCCTCTGTCATTATGCGCCTTAATACTCACATAATCCTTATACATCATATATATATATATACATACGGAGGGAGGATGGTGATCCTGATGGTGGATATATAAAACATATGCTGGTATTGGGTATTCACCACCCCCACCACCTCCACCACTTCCACCACCTCCACCTCCACCACCTCCACCACCTCCACCACCTCCACCTCTACCACCTCCTCCCCCACCTCCCCCACCTCCTCCACCACCTCCACCACCGCCACCACCTCCACCACCTCCCACCACCACACTCCACCACACCTCTTCCACCACTCCACACTTCACCACCTCCACCCACCTCCACCACACCTCCACCGTCTCCACCGCCACCTCCGCCACTCCTCCACCACTCCACCACTACCGCCCGACTCCACACCTCTGCCACCTCCACCACCTCCACCACCTCCACCACCTCCACACCTCCACCACCTCCACCACCTCCACCACCTCCACACCTCCACCACCTCCACCACCTCCACCTCACCCACCACCCCTCCACAAACTTATTCCACCACTCTGCCACCGCTCACCCGCCACCAACCTCCACTACCTCCACTACCACCACCTCCTCCACCACGACACTTCACCACCACTCCACCTCTGCCACCTCCACCACCACCACCTCCACCACCTCAACCACCTCCAACCACCTCCCCTCCACCACCACCACCAACTCCACTACACCATCCCCCACCTCAACCTCCCCACCACCACCTCCACCTCCACCACTCCACCACCACCACCTCCACCACCACCACCCCACCACACCTCCACCACCCCACCTCCCCCACACAACACCTCCACCACCACTACCTCCACTCCACCACCTCTCTCCACCACCTCCCCCACCTCCACCACACCACCTCCACACCACCACACCACACCTCCACCTCCACCACCACCACCTCCACCACCACACCACTTCCACTCCACCCCACCTCCACCTCACCACCAACTACTTATTCAACAACTCCACCCCCCCCCCCCCCAATGGCAGCATATATGTGATATGTTCATACATACTTACCATTTCCCTCTTCCATAAATGTGTTGTATGTGGCTAAAATATACATGGGGAGAGAAGGTGGTTCGTATGCTCTCTCTCTCTCACTCTCTCTACACACACACACACACATATATTGTACGTATGCTGTATACTTTATTAGGGGAGTATAAGTAATGCATACATCACCATTGTTAATGTCATACGTGTAAAGGGCGCATTCCATATACGCGTAAAGCTGAGATTCCTTACACGCGGTATGCGGTCTGCGAATGCGAATGCGAATGCGGCAAAAAATCGAAACGCCTTGAACTCAATGGACTACAACCCTTACACGCGGTATGCGAATGCGAATGCGAATGCGAATGCGAATGCGACAACTCGATCGGTCCCTGTAGCGATCGGTACGGCATGCGGCATGCGGCACCCAGGGTGTGAATAGAAACCTGAGTCTGATGTGTCCATTAGTTTAACACTAGGAGAGGCGACTGAGCATTACGGAACGGTCACGCACAAGGCTTCTGAGTGGAAACATATGGTAGTGGTGGTGATGGGGGTTCTGGTTAGTAAAAATGCTACCAGAGCCACAAAAATAGGAATACTTATCTATAATTTGGTAATTATAAAGGTAAGAACCTCCTTGTGAGGTACCAAGAGTTACATAGATATAGATGCCATATTAGGCCATATACAGTGCAGTATGGAGTATACTTGTTTATTTTTATTTTTTAAATATAGCCAGTCGTGTGCCGCATGCCGGATGCCGCATACCGCGTAGAAGGAATCTTCCCATTCGCATGCCGCATACCGCATGCCGCATGCCGCAGTCCGCATACCGCGTGTAAGGAATCTTAGCTTAATGCGTTATGCATTATGCGAATGCCATCATTCCATACACGCGTAATGCGTAATGCGTTATGCGTCACACGACTGGCTATATTTTTTTTTTTTTTGGTAAATATGTTTATTCTACTGAATAAGTCTTTTGTCAGTGCCGAAGCACTGGTCTTCCAGCCATTTTTCAATTCAGGGTTATTTACACAAAAGGTATATAGAATAAGGTGTACAATACCAAAAATAAAAATAAAAATAAACAATTATTCTCCATACTGCTCTGTATATGACCAAATATTGCATTTATATCTATGTAACTTTTTGTACGTCACATGGGGGTTCCTACCTTTATTATAACCAAATTATAGATAAGTATTCATATTTCTGTGCATATGGTAGCATTTTTAGCTTTCCCCTAACCGTATGTCTCCCGGGTGCCCAGCTCACCATGTGTTTCCAATTAGCACCCCTCTGTGAGACCTTCCGTAATGCTCGGTCTCCTCTCCTAGTGTTAAACTAATGGACACATCAACAAGACCAATTTCTATTCGCACCACCTTTACGCATTACGCATTACGCACCGATCTCTACATGGAGCGATCGGGATAATGGATTTCTTTCGCATTCGCATTCGCATTACGCATTACGTGTGTATGGAATGTAGCTCATAGGTTTCAAGGCGTTTCGATTTTTTATCGCATTCGCATTACGCATTACGCGTATATGGAATGCGCCCTTGACCATCTGTGCATGACTAGACGTGATAACCGGATCGGTAGAGCGCAGGCTTCCCGTTCGGAAGGTGGGGACTTGGAATCCCCGCTGAGTTAAACCATTGATTTATTAAATTGATGCTTGTCGCTGCCTAGCCTGACACTCGCCGATAATAAGATTGGACAACGACTGGTTGGCACATTTTCAGGATAATGTGACTGTGTGGAATACCGGGTCATAGTGCCGGCGTCCTGGTCTCCCAGTGGGGCAGCCCTATAAAGTTGCCATGAGTGTGGACTGTCACAAGTTGCTACCCATCCTGATATGACCTTAGATGTTGCTAGGATGTAAAACAACCAACCAATCCTCCATGCATATTTATGAAGTCCGCTAAATTATATATACACATATATGGGCCTATCCATTGTCAAATATGGCCTTCCTGTAAATCAATCTATTCATATATATATATATATATATATATATATATATATATACAGATATATATACTCTTGATCATATCCTCTGTGCATGTCTATGACATCCACTAAATTATATAGATAGACATTTATACACATATATATCCACCGATAATATGGCCTTCACATCAATCTATATATATACATATACAGTAAAACCTCTCTAACCGACCACCTCCACATATCGACCATTCCCATATATCGATCGCTTTATTTGAGTCTCAGCAATACCATTGCAACCAGATTCCAACTCCCTAATCCGACCCCCTCCCTGAATGGAACACTTAAATTCGGACCCAACGGCAGTCGATTTAGAGAGGTTTTACTGTGTTCAACATCCTCCTCCGCGCATTTCTATGAGGTCCGCTAAGTTATATATAAACATATATATATATATATATATATACCGTAAAACCTCATCAAATCTACCGACCTCGAGACCGACTTCAAGTGGTCCATTTAGGGAGGTGGTCGGTTTAGCGAGTTAGAATATGGTTACAATGGTATTGTTGGGACCCAGATAAAGCGATCGATATAGGGGAGTGGTCGATATGTGGTGGTGGTCGGTTAGAGAGGCTTTACTGTTTATATATATATATATGTTTAACCGTTCGGCTAATCTGCCCCCGCCTAAGGCGAGCCTAACGTGTTAATGTTATGTAATAATTTCCATGTGAAATTCCTGAGCCTGCCGCGGGCTGCTGCGGCTCCTCCTCCCGTCTGCAGTTAGTCCGTCGCCGTCGGTGTCCGCCCCGCGCTAAAGGCGGCCAGCCAGAGTTTCATCTACATACGCAATTCGCCGACGAGCGCGCCTATAGGCCTAAAGTTTCCCTACTTCTATAAGTTAGGTTATTTCAACTAGCTGGCTGTCCCCTTCGCATTTCGATATATATATATATATATATATATATATATCCGCCCTGAATATGGCCTTTGAACCAATCAATATGTCTATACATATATATAGCTACGTCAGTATATATAATTATTTATATATATACGCGGACTCGGCTGGATCTTTGCGCGTGCTCCGGCCGACTTCCGGTTTGCGTACAATGGCCAGGTGCGCCGGGTCACGTGACCCAGTTTGGCGCACACGGGCGTGTTGTGTTGTGTTTGTCCTTGTTTGTTGATAGACGGTGGCCGGTTTGTGTGCGCTGTGAATACAGAGCGTGCTGTATCATCTGTGAAAGGCAAGCCCAGCCCGGTTAGCTGTCCCCCCCCCCCCCCCTCCACTCTCCACCCCCCCCCCCCGCGTCCCCCAGCCCTCAGACACCTTTCTGATGACAAAACGGAAAGATTGTTTTATTTAACGACGCCTCTAGAGCACATTCATTTTTATCATCGACTATTGGACGTCAACAATATGGTCATTCTGACATATTTCTTTGGAGGAAAATCGCTGCCGCCACATAGGCTACTCTTTCCGATAAGCAGCAAGGGGTCTTTTATATGCACTTTCCCACAGACAGGGCAGTACATACCACAGACACTGGTTGGAAGGGAAAATAGCCCAACCTGCAAAGGGGCCCCCACTGAGCAGGATCTATCTGATGATGCGCAGCTTCACCTTCTCCCGCTGCCTCAGAAACCTTTCTGGTGGCAGAACTCTCGATGTTTTGTGAGTATATGTTTGTGTGTTCAGGCAGCCATGAGCTCTGTTACGATCTGGTCATGTTTCCCCTTGACCGGGCGCAAGTGGCCAAATCGATAGATCGGGGATTCAGTTCTCGGTCGAGTCAAACCAATGACTTTAAAAATGATACATGTCGCTACCTAGCCTGGCGCTCGGTGTTAATAGGATAGGGCAAGAAGTAGCTAGCTCAGTGTCAGGATAATGTGACTGAGTGGAATATCAGGTCATGGTGCCAGCGGCCTGATTTCTCAGTGGGGCAGCACTATAAAGCCATCACAATGCTAAATTAATGTGGCCATGACACCAAAATGGTGGCTATATTCCGTGTTTGCCTGTATGTGAGCATAGCGGCTATATATCATAGGAGCATCAAACTGTAATAAATGTTTAATGACTGCACCAGTTTTATATGTAGCATCAAATCTATATCACTGTTTAGGTTTCGAATTTACTGTCATTGCAATCATCGGATTATGTGGACCAGCCGGGATAGCCGAATGAGTTAAACATCTGTCTTCTATTTTGCTAGATCATGGGATTCGAACTCATGGTTTCGAACCTTGGTCGAGTCAAACCAATGACTTAAAAATTACCACTTGCCATTTCCTAGAAAGGCACTCAGCATTATTAGGATAGGGCAAGGACTGGTTGGCTCAGTGTCAGGATAATATGACTGAGTGGGAGTCATGGTGCTGGCAGCCTGGTCTTCCAGTGGGGCAGCACTATATATTCATTGTGAGTGCACACTGTCACAAGTCGCTACCCATCATGATATGACCTTAGATGTTGCCAGGACCTAAAACTACAACAACCGATCGGATTCTGTGGATTTAACTAGTGGATAGTAAATATGGACCACATTGGTTGGCCCTTTAATTATACTCTCCGCGTTCATGTCAGATTTCTTGATGTTGTTGATGTTGCGTGTGCGTCCAATTAAGGGTGTCGGCTTCCGTTAAAATCCACATTTTATAAGGCACGCTAAATTCTCATTAAAAAACGGTTCTCTTCTCCCTTGAAACACGAACTTACTTGACATTCTATTAACGTTTTCATCAAGTTAATCTCCCTCGATTTAAATTAATTTAGAATCTTGGTTTATTTTGTGGTTATAACTAACACTACTTGGAGCGATTATTGTTATCGGTTATGTACCTTGTTTTTAAGTCACAGATTTGTGTCATTTTAATGTTCAATTTCAGTGGTGATTTAAAATATGAATGTCTTTAAAAAATATATTTTTTAATTAATTCTTTTAAATTAAAAAAACGCAAAAGCGTCGATAGACAAACAGCACGATTGTGCGCTTTGTAAATGTTGTAGAGCTCAGACTTATTTTGTTGGGTTGGGTTTTACATCCTAGCAACATCTAAGGTTATATCATTTGATTGACTTTGACAGGGTGCACTCATGGCAACATTTGTCTATATAGTGCTGCTTGTCCCATTGGGAGACCGGGCAACCAGCACCACAGCCCATATCCCACCCAGCCACATTATCCTGATACTGAATAAGCCAGTCCTTGCCCTATCCTGATAATGCCAATCGCCAGGCTAGGTAGCGACAAGTATCAATTTTGTAAGTCATTGGTTTAACTCGGCCGGGAATCGAAATCTAGATTTTCCGCACGGGAAGCCTGCGCTCTACCGATTCGGACACTGCGTCCTGTGCTTGTCAGGTACGATCAAACAGGATTGTTTCCATGGATACATTAACTTAAAGCTGCACAGACTGATGAACAGATCAATCTTTTAGAACAGACGGGATGGCCGAAGATCGGGGGGATCCGAACACATGTGTTTGTGCATTCGAACCCTGGTAGTCAAACCAATGACTTAAAAATGTATACTTATCGCTTCCTAGCCAGGCGCTCAGCATCATTAGGTTGGCTTAGTATCAGGATAATGTGACCCAGTGGGATATCATGTCATGGTACTGGTGGCCTGGCCTCCCAGCAGGGTAGCATTATAATGTCGTCATGAGTGTGCACAGTCACAAGTCGGTACCCATCCTGATATGACCTTAGATGTTGCCAGGACGTAAAACTCCAACAACCAACCAACCATTTGATCCTACCTATGCAAGTTAGACACTGGTGCAGTCATTGAGGATTATTACTTCATGTCTTAAGCCCCTGTCACACATCACTGGATTCAGCAATGGACAGAATTGTCTAGTCCGGGCGTCATAAGTATCAAAATGTCTTAAAATGTGTCAAAATGTTGCAATATCTGGTCAAAGGCCTCTGGACGAATGGACATGAAACAGACATGAAACGCGAACATGAACGGATAGCCAATGGACGGTAACCGGACTAAACAGACTCAAATCGGACAAGAAATGTAGACATCAATCCGGCCGCATCCATTCCACGTTTTGTGCATGTTCAAAACTTAGACGGACACAAACCGGACTATCAACGGACTTTGTTCGGTTTCTTTCCATTTCCTCCAATCCGGTGATGTGTGACGTGGGCTTAATACTTTATTCATTGTTTTGCGGCATATAGGAAATACTAGGAATATCGGGTAATGGTGCCGGTGGCCTTGTCTCCCAGAACCTCTCATTGAAGAAGCCTACGATGGACAACATTTCAAAGTCTATGCCAAATTTAATTGTGTATGTTTTCATTTCAAACATCCGTAGAGCTAGCCTGTTAAGTGCATACTTACTGAAGCATGTAATAATGATTAATCCAATATAATTACCTAAAGCAATGCATGACAGAAACACAAAACCAATGACTAGTGCAAGGGAAACATCTCTTATACAAAGTTTTTTTTAGTTTACGACACCCCTGGAACACATTGGTTTTTACCATCGGCTATTGGACGTCAAACGTATGGTCATTCTGACATTCCTTTAGAGGAAACCCGCTGTCACCACATGGGCTACTCATTCCGCTAAGCGGCAAGGGGTCTTTTATATGCACTTTCCCACAGACAGGACAGCACATGCCACATCCTTTGATAAACCAGTTGTGGACCACCGGTTGGGGCGGAAAATAGCCCAAACTGCAAATGGGTCCACTGAGCAGGATCGATCGGATGACCGATACCTTCACAGGTGGACACACTACCACCTGAGCTACGTCCCGCTCCCCCACATTTCTTATAATACCCAGTGTATATTCATTCCATCGTTCTGTGCTTTACATTAAGTGTTCATAATAGCCGAAACTATAAAAGAAATTAAAGAAAATTACAGAACCATGAAATGCCATATTCACTGCACGTATAATACATTTATTATCAAACTTCAATTGTATGCAGTGTACTACTACTACCACAACTGATAGTTTCATTTTTGCTTCAAGCAATTTCACTGTATGGCTGGAAGACCAGTGCTTTGGCGCTGACAATGGATATTATTATTCAATGAATAAACTAAATTTAACAAATGTATGCGTTAAAGGTGGTTTGTAATTGTAAA
Organism: Branchipolynoe longqiensis; assembly: GCA_030323885.1. Taxonomy (NCBI): domain Eukaryota; kingdom Metazoa; phylum Annelida; class Polychaeta; order Phyllodocida; family Polynoidae; genus Branchipolynoe; species Branchipolynoe longqiensis. The sequence goes on from CM059188.1 coordinate 117,111,635, forward strand.
TGCTGGCAGCAGCATGTGGCGTGACAAAGGAAATCGGACACAATGAGATGGATGCGGGTGATGCGGTTAGTACATCACGTGGTGTGCCAGTCCCCCCCCCCCCCCACACACACACATTGATCTATGACAACCAGGGTCCCTACTCAATCCAGCTCCCCCCCCCTTTTTTCTTTTTTTTAATTATCAGCTAATGCTCACATGTTCTGGCCCCATTTGCGCTGCACTCATTTGCATCGGTTTTTTTATTAATAGAACACAGAAGGTTTACTCACAACAGGTGTTGTCAGGTGTTACCTTTAAGTCTAGGACGACGTCAGGGTGATAGTTGATACTGTAAAGTGATGAAACTACTATGGTTCAGCACGACCCACTTTAATTCGGCAGTCGAGTCAACTGCACGACTACTGCCGACATCGTCACATCGTCACATCGTCACGTCGTCACGTCGTCACACGGTCACGTCGTCACGTCGTCACATCATCCCATCGTCACATCGTCACATCGTCACACGGTCACATCGTCACATCGTCACGTCGTCACGTCGTCACACCGTCACATCGTCACATCGTCACATCGTTATATGTCCGTAGATGTTGCTAGGACATAAAACAACCATCACATCCGCATATCCTCACATCACATCAGCTTCGGCAAACCAAACCATGGAGGACACATACACACATCTGCACACACACAAAGAGACATGCTCATAAACACACACACACATTTTCACACACATGCACACATACAGATATAAAGACACATGCTCATAAAGACACACATACACACATTCACATTTACACACAAGCACATACAAATGCATGCACACATAAAACGCATCTTAAAAGGCTTATGCATACAATTTTCATAAGCAAGAAATGCTCTCCCCACGGCGAACAGAAAGAAAGAAAGAACGAAGATAGAGAGAAAGAAATGGAGATAGAAAGAAAGAAACATGGAAAGAAAAAAAGAAAGAAAGAGAAGAAGGAAGGAACTAGGTAGGAAAGAAAGAGGGGGGGGAGGAAGTTGGAAGGAGGAAAGGAAGGAAGGATTTGTTTGTTTGTTTGTGTTGTTTTATGTTCTAGCAACATCTAAGGTCATATCAGGACGGGTACCGACTTGTGACAGTACGCACTCATGGTGATTTTATAGTGCTGCCCCACTGGGAAATCCGGCCGCCGTCACCATGACCCGATATCCCACTCAGTCACATTATCCTGACACCGAGCTAACCAGCCCTTGTGACAAGTATCAATTTTTAAGTCATTGGTTTGACTCGACCGAGAACCGAACTCACAAACTCCTCATCTTCCGCACGTGAGGCCTGTGCTCTACCGACTCGGCCACCGCGCCCGGTAGGAAGGAACGAAGGAACGAAGGAATGAAGGAAGGAATGAAGGAATGAAGGAACGAAGGAACAAACGAAAGACGGAAGTAATGATGGAAGGAAGGAAGGAGGGAAGGAGGGAAGGAAGGAACAAAGGAACGAAGGAACGAAGGAACGAAGGAACGAAGGAACGAAGGAATGAAGGAACGATGGAAAACGATAAAAGGCATGCATTATGGTAAATAGAGTATTCAAATAATTATTGTAACATTACTATCATTACCAATGCACACATGGGAGAGACACAGAGAGACGCAGAGAGACGCAGAGAGACACAGAGAGACACAGAGAGATGCAGAGAGACACAGAGAGACACAGAGAGAAACAGAGAGACACAGAGAGACACAGAGAGAGACACGGAGACAGACACAGAGCAGACACAGAGAGACACAGAGACAGACACTGAGAGGCACAGAGACAGACACAGAGAGACACAGAGAGACTCAGACGGACACAGACAGACACACAGAGATGCACAGAGTGACACAGAGAGGCACAGAGAGACAGGACAGAGAGACACAAAGACGAATAGAGCATGGTGGGGTGGCTAGTGAGTGATGGGTTCCACAGAGAGACAGACACAACAGACAGAGAGAGAGAGAAACAGAGAGAGAGACAAGCAGAGCATGATGGGATAGTTCCACTTCCGGTGCCATGCGGAGACCATGTTGCCCGTGACGCCGGGCCGGGCCGTGCCGGTACCTGCCGTACACGGACGCACTGACGTCATTACTCACGGCCCATTGTCAGCACGCCGTCGGCACCTTGCCGTGACACACACGGCATTATTTATGTAAAGCAGCCCGGCCTCTGCCCCCCGGGTAGCCGATGCCACAATCGTCTGAGACATGCCACTCGACGGACAGACGGACGTCCGCCCGCACCAGCTCTGTCACACCAGTCACACCAAGCTTGCGATTACTTTGCGACCTCTTGCGATTATGGGTGGTCGCACAGTGATCATAGAAAATGGGATTTGGTTGGTGGTTTGGTCGGTGGTCCGGTCGGTGGTCCGGACGGTGGTCCGGTCGGTGGCTGGGTCGGTGGCTCGGTCGGTTTTCTCGGTCGGTGGCTGGGTCGGTGACTCGGTCGGTGGCTAGGTCGGTGACTCGGTCGGTGGCTAGGTCGGTGACTCGGTCGGTGACTCGGTCGGTGACTCGGTCGGTGACTCGGTCGGTGACTCGGTCGGTGACTCGGTCAGTGATTTGGTGATTAAGGATTTCTCGCTGATTAGAAGGGGATACTGAGCCAATTTAAATTTTGTTTAACTGTTAATGCATGCATCTATGGTGGCACAATCTTCACATGCTTGGCAAAATTTATTTGCCATGTGTGTATGTCAAATATCTCCAAAGGTAACCACTTAATATCAAAGTTACTTAAATTGAAGTAAAGTAGATTATAACGATCAATCTAATATAGTTATCTCAATAAATTACAAACTCAAAAGGAGCGGTTTATCTGAGTCGACCACGACCCGACTCATCTCTCTCTCTCTCTCTCTTCTCAAAACGTCAGTCATTTTCCTAATCACCCCATCCACCTCCTTTACACCCATTAGACATCTTCAGAGAAAGAGAGAGAGGGAGAGAGAGAGGAGGCGGGAAGGCGGGGGGGGGGGGGGGGATTATTGACAATGGAGGCCTGTGGCAATAGTGCGTGGGTAATTTTTTTCCGTTTTTTTTGGGGTTGTTCTTTTGGTTTGTTCGGTGAACCTCATCCACTTTTTAAAACAGGCACGCACTAATAATTCCTTGGTCGACAAAATTCTCTATAGCCGATCTCTAAATGATTGTGACGTTGTTAAATGTAGATATTTGGCGACTACTTTTTGGTTCCTTGGTTAAAATATTCACTTTGATCGGGGTGGGGGGGGGGGGAATTGGATCTCAATGACAAGCAATAGCTATACACCCCCTAGATAAAAGATTCACCCTGTACTAGTACACGGGTGAAGGACAACGTAGTGTAAATACGGGCGAAAATAGCTTTAGTAGGAAACAGGAACTAGAAACTGTGGTTCCAGGATCAAATGGCTACATATATAGGCACAGAGTTGGTGAAATGGGCAAGAATGCAAAAGACAAGATGGCGGCCATAGAACGCCATCGATTTCACTTTTAAATCTTATTAAACTATATGTTTTATTATATTTTTCAACTCAAAGGTAGCGGGTAAATATGAAGACATCTAGATTGCTTGTTGGAGTTTACCATCCTGGCAACATCTAAGGTCATATGAGGCAGGACAAAAGACATCTAGAAAGAATAAATGTTGCTTCTTAGATTGTGAAATTAGGCTCTCATTTCATTAACCCGCTTTTTCGACCGTTTTTATACAGGGCTGGTCTTCACCCGTGTACTGCGAGTACCGGGTGAATCCTATTAGTGCAGGAGCATTAGCTACCAGAACAGTAAAACCCGGAAAAAAATAATGTCAAGCTAATTTTTTTGATATAAGCTTAGTGTAGTATATTAAACAAAATATCAAAAGTCCCCTAAAATCCCACCCTTGCTTCATCGCTAAAAAGATTATGTTGCCTAGCAACCATCGATGCATGCTAATGGCCTAGATAATGACCTTATAAATGGACTTATTGCATTATGAACTTAACATATGCTTGTAATTAACATTCTAATTAATAAGCAAGTGAGATAATACATAGAACATATATCTATACATCCCCCAGCTGCTCTAGTGTGGGGTTCTATTAAGAAACTGGTTGTTCACACTTTTATCGACTCCTAGCTATCTAGTGCATTAAGAGCTCTGTTTTATCCCCACCCCTAGATATTTAAATTGTTTATTTGTTGTTTTACGTCCTATCAATATCTAAGGTTATATCAGGATGCATACCGACGTGTGAGAGTACGCACTCATGGCGACTTTATAGTGCTGCCCCACTGGGAAATCAGGCTGCTGGCACCATGACCTGATATCCCACAGTCACTTTATCCTGACGATGTGCTAAATCAGTCATTGTCCTATCCTATTGATGCCGAGCACCGGGCTAGGTAGGTAGTGACAAGTATCGATTTTATAAGTCATCAGTTTGACTCGGCTGGGATTCGAACTCCCGACCTCCCATACAGAAAGCCTGCACTCTACTTATTTAACAGAACTTCCTACTGCTGAAACCTATGAGGTCAGAGAAAAGTATCCCATATTTAATTTGGCATTTTGACGCTTCAAATATCTCTCAAGTTAACCATTTTAAAACAAATTTACTTCAAAATAAAGTAAAGTTATATTTATAATGCTCAACCTAATATATTTTTCTTAGTAATGACAGAAACTCAAACCATCGGA